>NSMO01000004.1:0-88719 GCA_002588565.1 Coelastrella sp. UTEX B 3026
TAGCTGTTGTGCCTTTGCATAATGTGGCGCAGAAATGTGACCACCACTGACGGTTACGGACACGAGTGGCGGTTAACATCATGTAACAGAGCATACACAGACTACTGGTTCATGTACGTCAGCCGAGCGACAAGGTGCGAGTACGTTCCTGTGCGTGAATGTACGGGCAGGCACCTAGCCACGCCTTCCTCCGTATTCCTCTTGAGCTTGTACGTATGCCTACACTGTGTGGTTTGCTTGTGGCGTAGGCGGTTGCGGAATACTGCAGTTGAACACTCCCGTCTGCGCATATTGACCGGCGTGCCGCTGATGCGCTCGGCGCGCCAGAAATCCTAGGCCTTTGCTAAGCTGAAGTGACCTGCAAATGTATATGAATGACAATAGGTTGAGCCAGACAGTACAACTGCTGTAAGCAACTGCGGTGGGTCCCGCATATGCGGAACAAGATGCATCTTGAGGCGCCTGGTCTCGTGCTCAACATCAACGTCGCAGACTGCAGACCAAGTAAGCAGCTTTATTACAGTGTCCCAAGGAATGCGTTGGTATGCCATGGTCGTACTGCAACGATCTGCAATTCAACGTGTACGTGCATATCACCCGTTCAACACCGGGTTCACGTGACAAACATTGTGGCTGTAGCAGCTGCCTCGCGCGGTGCACGCCTTGGGAAGCACACATGCATTTGGCGACCTCCCGCATGGCACTGCAACTTTGCCAGCGCATCTAACTTGTTGCATTGGCTCAGTTACTTTTACAGACTGCTGCGCAAGCTTTCTTAAGCTTCGCCCAGAGACAGAACACGCCACTCTCACTCTTAGGTCACACTAGCTGCTTTTGTTTCCTTCTCATGGGCTTCTACTGCTTGCTGTATCTGCTCCGATACCAGTTTCCACATGGATTGCACCAGCCGTGGCTGGGCTGCCAAAGCAACATTGCTTTCCACATGCTCTTGAGCCTGCAGCACAGACTCACAGCATCAGGGTGAGGTCTGCCACCAGACTTGTCACAATTTATCATCAGGCCAGTCGCTAGGTAGCAGCGCCCAAAGTATGCACAGTACAATAGCAATAGACCAACAGGAGCTGATCTCATACGCACAGCTGGCACACATTTGAGCACTGACCTTTTGTCCCAGCAGCACAGTGGTGAGCCCTGGTACGCCCCTCACAAACTGTACCAGCTTTGTTGCGGTTGTCTTGGCGTCTTTGAGCCCCATGATATGGTCTAAAGGACCCACCATGCCTTGCAGCAATTGAGCCTGGAAGGTGAACAGCAGCCCAAGCTGGTCAAATAAACTTATGTTTCAGATGGAATTGCTTTGCCTCAGAGTCAACATGCTGTTGTGAGCACTGCACATCTAACAGCACTGACTCCTGGGTCATCGTCAGCTGTGGTAGACCCACACAATGTAGGCACATGCAGCTATGTATGTTCCCCTATGTATTGTACCCATCAGCAAATTCCACCCACACTTTCTTCAAGCAATCAATGTCGCGGCCTGCAAAGCCTCAACATCCTCAAAAGCAACCTGACCTGGCCAACATGTACCCTGGCCACACCACAAAACACGCAATGGCACCCTGCATGTGCACCTACCTCCATCAAAGGTCCTGACGCAAACACTGTTACACGCAGCCTCTGTGCGGCTTCTAACAGTGTTACTTTGTCATAGATGACAGGTGGGGGAGGCGGAGGAGGTGGGGGTGGGGAGGGGGGTGGAGGTGGTGACAGTCCCTCACCTACAGCAACAACAGCAGCAGGGTCTTATCCCTTGAACACCCGTTGTCGCAAAGCCCCAGCATCTGCAGTCTGCTGCTGGGGCTGTACCTCCTGATACATATGCACCCTTACCTCAGGCATTGCCTGCAAGTCACCCTCGATGGTCCCCTGTTCAGTCCTTGCAGAATAGTTTGAGAACACTACGAGAACCTCATTCCAGTCATTGGCATATCTGTATTATTGTTCCAGCAGTTTCGAAATACAGCGTTTGTTGTACTTTTCTTTGCTCAGATTATTGGTCAGTGCATGTTTCAATACGGGAATCAAGCCTCTGCAAAAGTCTGCCAGCACGAACACATCTGAACTTAATCCGCATGCCTGCAGCGAGACATTGCCAGATACCTCACGATGGCATACGCATGCATGCACTGTGCCAAAGCTCTTTGTCCACCTGTTCAACTGCTTTGACCATTTTGTTTTGCTGGTTACACCATGTTGCTCACGTGAGGCCGCGCACGAAGTCTTAGCAGACATTCACTAGCCAACTCACCCAACACTTCATCCTCGTTCAAGGGTGGTGGCGGTGGCGACTCTGGTGGTGGTACCCTTGCAGCTGCCGCTGCTGCTGCCGCTGCTGCTGCTGTAGCTGTCTTGTTGACCACTTGTTGCCAGGGCTGTGTGAAGGCTTCTGTCATCTTGATGTTGATTGGCAGTTGGATGGCTTTGAAGCCGTGATGTTTGCCTCCAGCTTCCTGAGCCAGCGTAACCACTTCTTCAAGGTTGAGATGCTACAAGCACAAACAAACAGGTGTTTACAACAAATACTCTCATGAGCCGTGAGACCCAGAAGCGGCACCAACGCATCATGGGCCGAGTCCGTTATGATTCTGCACTGATGTGACCTTCAACCTGTAACTGTGGCTGAGCTTGAGGCATTGCAAAGCTGACAAGCTACAGCAACATGTCCCTGGCATGCACAGCACACAAACCACATACATCTCTGCTTCCTTCAAACACACACAGCACTGTCCTGCAGTCTCGTAACCGTGCCCTGTTGCTGACGTTGAGAGCACCACACACAGCAGCAGTGACAGCAGCGATTACAGCAGCCCCGCTCACCAGAGTGCCATCCAATGGTTGTCTGAAGCAGTCCCAGGTTGCCAAGCCATATGCACGTATCTTGCCATCTTGGCGCAGCTGCTCCAGCTCCTTGAAAGCATTGCGAAGCAGCTGGACACACATGTACACAAATACACACAGGCATTTCAGTATGAATGTGAGCTGTTGTTGGTATGACAGCATCTGCCAGCAGCACGATGTGGCAGGCAGTTTCCACAGGCTGCTGGAGCTTGTTGTAGTAGAACTGTGTGCCTTGAATGACACATGAACTTAAAGGGTGACTTGATTGACACTTGAGGCAGTGCCGTATCCCACCTGGATGAAAGCCTCTTTGCCCAGTGGCAACAGCTGCACCTCAGCTGCATTGTGCAGATACAAGAGGTCCAATGTTGATATCCTGAGCTTCGCCAGTGATGCTGTTACTGATGCCCTGATGCATGCCCTTGTGAGGCAATGCATGCCACCTATGATATCTGCTGTGCTGGCAATGCCGTGGTCCAATAGCTGCTGTTTCAGTCCTGCAAGTAGCACAGGGGGGCGGCGGGGGGGGGGGGGGGGGGGGGGGGGGTACAATACGTGTTATGATGATGCTCACATATCCCATGGCAGTCACTAGCTGAGATTGGCTGCTGCGGCATGATGTTAGCACCTGAAGCCATCACATGTTGCAGCTGGTTTGAATGCACTATGGCACTGTTGACTCTGGGGCCTCAGGCAGTAGTGTTGCATTTGGCTGAGCCTACTGCATGTTGTCTGCTGAGCTGGCAATACCCTGGTCTAGCAGCTGCTGCTTAGGGCCTGCATGCAACAATGGATCACACACAACACTGAGCCCACATGAACCATCATACACACATCTCAGTGAAATGGTGCATCTGTGTGTGAGATGATTGCGGGCAGTTACACCCCAATTACCGCAGGAGCTGATAGCACTCGAAGCGATTGGATGTGACAGCTGGATAGGCAGCACCAGGGTATGCATTACTGATGCAAGTTGTGGGCTGGCTGAGCTACTGTTTATCACGTTAGCTTAGGAAGCTGTGGCCTGGTCTGGTTTTTACTACTTGAGGCCTGCAGGCCATGAAGGAAGCCAAGTCTGCAGCACAGAGTGCGGGTTTGCTCATTTGTGCAGGCAGCACGGCAGCTACTACGCCCAGTGTGACCTACCCAGCTACTGCCAGGCTGTCAAAAGGCTGACAACATCAAACTGGCCTGCGTCATCAGTGTGTTGCGGCAAACTCACCAGTCGCACTTGGTACCCTGCCGCTTTGGATAGCACTCTCCAAGTGGGTTGAGTGGGTTTAAACACAAGAGCACGATGCTAGATGCACTTGTGTTACTTTACTATTTCAACCTCAACCCCATGTCTGTATGCAATGTGACTGTCCACACCTGTGTTCAAGAATCCTGCCTTGCTGCTGATGAACAAAGCATCTCGTGTCACTTCTGCTCGTCCATCAGGGAACATGTCTGCTGAACTGCCAACCAGCAAAGTTGACAACGCTTTGCCGATAGCTGCCTCGGATCGACCATCACGATAGTTGGCAGCTGCAGCAAGGACACATACCACAAAGCAGTGCTTTCATTGTCTCTACAAAGCACCACGAATCAGTTGGTAGGACACTTTTAAGTTTACTTACAGAGTTCCTCTGTGCCTAAGTCCACTGCAACCAATGAAATTTGCAGAGTGCATGTAAGCTGTGCCCAAAAATTCACAGTGCCAATGTCTACATAGCCTGCTGGCATCAATCGAGCCTTGTCACATGCGCCTGCTGGCACCAAGAGGCTAATGCTGTTACCTCGGGATTCAGGTAGGCAAGAGCCACAGCAGTCACTGTATCTGAATGCTGCCCAATGTCAGGTTAGCACTGCTTTAAGTGCAATGCCAGTGATGGGCCAGCTCACCGGTGTCTATGACGTTCCAGCCCCGTGTTGCACTGTACATGACTGCTGCTATCACTTGCTCATCTGTCGCATCATCAGAGGCACCAAGGTATGTGCCTAACCCTAAGCTGCTCAGCTGGAGCTCAAGTTCTGCAGGGACAGAAGCAGACCACAGACCAGTGCACAGGGTTGAGTATGTTGCAGGTTACAACCATACACTCACACTCAACATCAACAGTAGCTCTTATACATATGAGGAAAGCAGATGCACGAAGCTCTGTATGCGACCATTCCCATGCTGCCTTGCCAAACTACAGCTTCCACAGTTGTGGCTAAGCCCTGGGGCACTCGCTGCCCATGATGCAAGCCTTACACAACACGGAGCATGTCCTGACCACTGCTGCTAAGCACAGATAGTTTGCTCTGCTCCTGTCGGTGTGTCTGGATGTCTGTACCTGGTCCATCCGGCTGTTTGAGATCTTCTGGCCCCCATTTGACACTGGTGAAATGATTGACCGCTACTGTTCCTGATAAGCCCTTGGCATATATCTCTGTGCCTTTCGTGCTGGCATGGCCTTTGAACACATACTTGGACTGCAGGAACAGAATTGAGCACACTGCTTCAGCACATTGGAAACAAACTACATACATGGGGGCACGTAATACAGGCTCACATAGTTGCCGCTGCAACAGAGGGGTGACAGTATCCCGCCAGCTGCAGCATGCAGCAGGCCGAGGTGCTTTCCCTGACGCATTGCTGTGACAAGAGGTGTTACGAAACCATAGCGCTGCACTCAAATGAATCAAACATTGTGCAGTTGGCTCTGCCCTGCAGCAGCTTGTGAGCCATGCTCCATTGAGTGCTGTTTTGTCCAGTTCTGTCAGCTGCTTACCAAGAGGCTGCCCGTGTTCACACATGGCTCAACTGCACAGCTGACCGGGCAGAACTTCCTCATGTTGTAGGGGTCCGTAAGACACTTGTTGACGCTGGCATCCTTCTCACAGTTGGGCAGCTTGTCTTGGCAATGGCCATACCCTGCTGCAGTCTCGCTGTAGCCTATGAAAGCTGCAGAACGGTCATCAACTGCCTGTACAACTGTGCGTAAGGCCATAGAAGATGTTATGGCCAGCCAGAGCCAGCGGCATCGTCTGGCAACCACCATCCTTCTGTACCTGCCTACGACCGCTTTGCTTCGGGCCGAGGCAGCATGTGCAATCGCTTATACAGGACTGTTATGGCTGTAATATGCTACTAAAGCTGATCACTTGGGGGTTGCATGCGTCTTGATGGTGGACGGCAATCGCCAACAGGAAGTGTGTGGGGAACGATGCGCATAGCGAAAACAGTCAACACTTGAGGGCAAACCACTGGGGTTGTGCGCTATGGGAGCATCAGGATGCTCCCGATGTCGCGAGGGGCCGAACTGCTGACATGTCCCGGCACCGAGATGGGACCGTACTGCTTCCTGCTCTGAATGCGGTTTGCCTGCTGCTTGCTGCCCACTGCTGCCCGTCTGTCGCGTCCGAGCCTGAGAGTAGCTGCAGGCTCCGCATCAACCCTAGACTGGTTGCTGGTCTGTAGATCCTGTGCACGACCATTTGCTCGCCTGCAAACTGAAAGGATCCTTTCGCATATGGGCGTTACCATGGTGTGAGCTGCTTATGCTACTGGTACGAGCAGTCAGGAACCATGGCAACTCTGCTACGGCCTTCCGAGGGGCCTTGCAACAGCTGCAACCTAGGCATTGGAGTTCAGACTTGGTCATGGAGCGCACGACTGGGCCTCATGACCTTGGAGGGCTGGATCCAGGTACTTCTCAATATCTTTAACCACGGCTCCAGGGATACAATTGATCAGGGTCTCCACAGCACTGGTGCTGTAGCACAGCATCCAGCTATCAGCAATATTGTCCAAGATGAGGGGGATCTGGCTCACGCAGCGCCAATGCCGTCGTACCACCTAATCTGATGCTAAATGTCCTCACTGCAGAGAAAGCAGTAGATACTACTGACAGACCCTGGGCATTCTGGGAGCGGGAGTGCCATGGTGTGGTTTGGTGAGTGGAGAACAGCTGGCAGCACATTCTACTAGCTGCTTGTCACACCTCAGCACCTGATTGTGGCCAGTAGCTGTCAACGCGTACTGGGTATACCACCTGTGCAGTCAGCAGGGACAGCAATCGAGGATGATGGGTACTGGCCTCAGCTAGCACATATCCAGACAGCAGCAGCAACACCAGCGCTAACACTGCAGCACCCCCAACATGGCAACAAGCAAGACAGTCATGGTCTTGGCAATGCATCACAGTCGGTGCTGTATGTCTGTTCATATCAGAACTGCCCTGCTTGTGCCCCTAACTGCCAGGTTGCTGGTGCAAAAGGGCCTGATGTCGCTCGATGAGTTGCGCAGGGCAACTGAAGCACTGCCAGGTCAGCTGTGAGCAGTTGTAGCTATTCCATTGACCAATACTCCCTCCAATGCTTGTTCGTGTGCGCTGCTTGGTTAGTGCCGGGTGTTTGTTGTTCACCGTATTGTAACTCATTTTCAAGCTTGCCGAAGCTGTTCCAGGCACAAGGCAGAGCTCCCAGCATTCAGTGCTGCCGACTGTGCGAGCTTGCACCAACTGCCGCAGCCAGCTTAGCAACGCAATTGTCCCCGGCAACTGCACACAAAGTCATGGACAGCGTGAAAGAAGTGTCGCAGTCAATGCAACTGTGTGTCGCATCGCCTGAGGTGTACCCTGGTCTGCCTTTGTTGACCCTACAGGTTATGCTGACATGACTTATTATGAGAAGTGGGCTGCTGCTTCAGCTGCTATTGCCATTGAGCGTGGTACATTCACCAAGGTGGAGTTTGAGAAGCAGCTGGGACCAGATCCTGCTACTTTGGACAACACTGTTAGGTGAATCCTGACAACAAAAGACTTGACACGGCTTAGCCTCTCCAGCTGGAATGGCCACTGGGATACATGCTTGGCCTTGTGGTAGTTTGACTGCCCACTCATGATGCACCTCCCCATCCATGCTTGACTCACTAATGACGCCACGGCTTGCGTAACCCGGCTCAGGGATTACTGCGTGGTCCAGAGCGAGCGAAAGCACAAAACACTCAGCTGCGCTTACGACAGTGCTGTGAGGCCGTTATTGGGCAGCCAACCTGACATTGCAAAAACACTGCAGCTCTCCCCCCCATCAATGAAATAACCACGACAGGCACCATGTACACACCATCACAAGTCAAAGTGGGCATTCGGCTCCTAATTGTGTCCTAGGTACAATGAGGGTGACTACGTGCGAGTCAAGCCTGAGAACTCCTCCATACGCTGGCGACGGCCACACCTCAGGACACCAGGCTACATCTTTGGGCAAGTTGGTGTGATTGAGAGACCGTGTGTGGGGTTGTTTGGCAACCCTGAGCTCAAGGCCTTTAGGGAAGATGGGCCAAAGCAACCCTTGTACAGGTGATCGCAGTAGCAGCACACACAGCATGGTGTCTTGCTAGTGCCCATATTGGAATTCTGACATGAGCATGTAACACTTCATTGGACTTCATGTTACTAGGGTGTTGCATCGACACGATGCCATAACGTCATGCCAGATGCTGGTCGTTCATGGTCACAGACAGGCTGTCAGTGAATGCGTTATGCTGATTAATAGCAGTCCTCCAGCTGCCAGTTACGCACATTACGACTAAAGCGCATCGCCAGCAGCCTTGGCATGTAAGCAAGACTGCTTCAAGGGTGGCCTCAGCATGTAGCTCGTCCTGTCTCTAACAGCAGAAGCTGTCTGGACACTGCAGTGCTTGCTCATGTCTTCTCATCTGACAAAATCTTGCAAACATGTTGTTCATGCCTTGCAACCGTGGCTCTGCCTGAACTTCATGATCTGTTGCAGGGTGCGCTTCTTCCAGAGCGACATTTGGGAGCTGTACCAGGGTGAGATCGCAGGTTGCAGACTTCATTGTACGTTCAAGGCAGTCAACCAGTAACATTGAGCAAGCCATATTGCATACACAATACAACCCTTCGGGGGAGATATCACTAGTGTGCTAATGTGCCGGGGTACTGCCTTGACTGTTGGCTCTGCTGCAGTACTGCTGCGTCTCTTGTTATAGTCAAACATGTCGATCTTGGTAGTCAGTATGATAATGATTTTCAATCAAATTCTCATATGTGGTGTGTTCAGGTGATGCTCAGGACACACTTGATGTTGAGGTCTACCAGCCATGGCTTGATCCAGCCTCCAAGGAGCAACTTGACCAACAGCGGGCAGCAGCCAAAGCCACACGAGAGACTTACATGCACCATGAGGGGCATGAAGCATGTCAGGGACACGACCACGATCATGAACACCATCACCATCATCACCATGAAGGTGGTGTCCTAGATCATGGTGATCATGTTCATGAAGAGAGAAGCAAGGTGTGTGCAGGGGGTGAGGGGCAGGTGTGAGGTGCGGCATTCCTGGGACACCTGCAACCTTTGATTGCTTCTATCATAATTGCTTAGAGGCGGATGTGTTTACAAGGGTCGCAACTCTGGTGCAATACACTGTAGTTGCACTGCTTGCTGGATGTTGCAAGCTTTCAATGCTGTTGTGTTATGATGAATAAGCGCGGACTTCTGTGTTGCAATTTGTGTACTGTGCTTGCACCAGCTCGGCCATGTCATACGCAGCTTTGGGAGGTGGCGCTTGCTGCAGTACCTTGTCAGATCTGCTCATACGGTGCAGTACTGTGCCATGATAATGTGTTTGCAGGTTGAGCAGAATGCGGTTGTGCTGGAAGGGGATGACTCAGCCAAGAAGCGCACTCATGAAGCTGTCAAAGCTCTACTGCTCAGGAAAGGACTCATCACTGCAGATGTAAGCGACGTGCTGGTATCAGCAGGGGGCTGCAGGCTTATATGCAGTGCAGGCTGCCTCTCCGATGCCCACTGCATGATCTCACAACCAATTATCAATGTGCCAATTGCCCCCCCCCCCTGCTGCCCCCTTGTAAGAGCGTATTTTTCATGTGGGGCAGAGAACACACCAAAGAAGTCAACATGAAATGTTTATACCTTTGGATCAGAACCAATGGGCTTATGTTGTCAGCTTGTTTGCTTCTCATCATGTTATGCTTCCAGGAGTTGCGTCGTGAGGTTGAACTTATGGATGCTCGTGGAACTCGGGGCGAAGGACCTAGACTGGTGGCTAGGGCTTGGCTGGACCCGGGCTTCAAAACAAGACTATTGCAGGTATCTCCTTGGGAGCAGGCCGCTGTAGGCGAGCAGCGCATACACTAGTACTAAACCCCAGTGACTCTGCCTCATTCATCGCTGTGATGTCAGCTGCTTGCATAGCTGCTCGCCTTCCATAATGTTTGATGCATTTATGACATGCTGTGCTGCCTGGATTACATCTCACAGTTCTGTTGCCTCGTACTGAAATCGTCCACCTCGATTCTTCATGCATGTTTAATGCATGCAGCATCTGTATCAATGCACTTCGCTCCGATTACTATCACACCAATACTGCTGCGTCATGTCACTGCTGATCCCTCCAGGACACATCAGCAGCTGCAGCTGAGCTGGGCATCAGCACCTCAAACTTCACACCCAAACCAGGATCAGCAGCCCCTGTACCACCTCCTGCTGAAGCTACCGCTGCTGCTGCAGCTGCTGGGGCACCAGTACGCACCGGCACAGTGTTGACAGCAGTGGAGAACACTGAGAAGGTTCACAACTTGGTGGTGTGCACGCTGTGCAGCTGCTATCCCATATCAGTACTGGGCATGTCACCACCCTGGTACAGAAGCAGGTATGACTGACACAGCCTCGCATCGACACTTGAACACGGGAACAGCTGGCTGCTGCAGAGTCTGCCTACTGCGTGCTGCTGTGGCAGATCACACCCACCCACACCCGCAAAACTGCTATGCGGATTAGCGGCCAACAGACTGTGTTTGCAGATCAAATGCCGGGGGCCCCTGAATAGTCATGCAGTCGCATTAGAAGAGTGCAGATTGACATTGGCATTCTGCTGTGACAGAACAAATTCAAGAAGTAGTGTGTGTTGTGTGGACTGGCTCATGATGGGGTCCTTACAGCACATGCGAGTTGCATTGACTCAGCCAGGCCACTGATGTTTTCCAGTGCTAGCAGTGATGTAAGCCGCTGATGTTTGTCAGGTGGTAGCAGCAAACACACCATGCGCCTAGTGTGTACTGCTGGTGCTAATGCAGGGCGTATCGTGCGCGTGCAGTGCGTGACCCTCGTGGGTTGTTAGCCGAGTTTGGCACTCAGCTCCCACCGGGCACTGCTATCAGAGTACATGACTCAACAGCTGACCTCAGGTAGGTGCACTGCTGTCAGTCTTTATGTCAGACAAGCACCACCTATGTGGAATGTTGGTGGTTTGCAGTGATGGAGCACAGCAGAAGGTACCAAGCAGGAAGTGTTTGTGAGGGCCTGTCATATCCATCGCAGCTGGTCACACATAGGGATCGTCTTAAGAAACCTTGCAGTTAATAGTTCCTGTCAGCTGTCGGCACCCCTGGTCCATCCAACAGCATGATTGAGGCGTAAAACATAGATACCAGCCTGTAGCTGTTGTGCTTTGTTGAGACGTGTAGAGCTGAAAGGTCACCCGTACTCCTCACATTAACCCTGACACCGCGACACCATCACTGCTGTGGCACACCATAGGATGGTTAGGAGGCCTGCTTTGACACATCTATCATGTACACAACTGCAGGTATATTGTCATACCAGCCAGGCCAGCGGGCACAGAAGGCTGGACTGAGGAGCAGCTGGCAGCCTTAGTGACCAGGGACAGCATGATTGGTGTGGCACCAGCACTGGCACCAGATCAACTGGCAGAAAGGCAACAGTAGCAGCAGCAACAATAGCCGCAGCAGGCCCCGAAAAGCAGCCATGCAAACGGATAGTTGTCAGTGGGCAGCACGTTGGTGCGCTACCAACTTCGCAGCTGCCTTGTTCAAGCAGCAATCAAGATGCACTCGCTTGTTACCATGTGTACTTCCACGCGTATGCTTGGTATCTTCAACTCTGCTGGGTCTAAGCCGCTGGGCCAGGTTTTGTATTGAGCAAGGTCTGGATATGGGTGTATGTTGTGCTTTGTCAGTGCATGCACTGGCAGTTCATGAAGTGCTATAGAATGCCCACATTGGGGCAGCACGACGGTGGAATGCTGCCTTCGTTGCAGACCTTCAGCACATTGTGCAGGCAAGGTGAAGATAGTGTGTCCTCTAATGCTGTGTCTGCCAAAGCACTGTGTTTCAATTATGTAAGATTCATACTGGTGCCCCAAATATGCATCACTTTGAAAAAGTGACTGAGCCAACTGGGTTATGTGTCCCTAGGGCCCTGGTGCACACTTGTCCTTGCCATTCCACAACATAGACAGCCACAGCTGGACTCTGCGCGCACCTGGAACTGATGTTATACCTGTCATAGCTTAGAAGCTTTCACGCCTGGCTCTGGCGTCTGATAGCACCAGTTCTGTCAGCCACTTGCTCTGCCAGCTGGCATGCCTGCGCAGTAGTAAGGGGAGTCCCCAGCTACTTCCTTGTCAGCGGTGCCGCCTGACATACTGGCCGGGTATTAATGGTGCAAATGTATTACAAGGTACTGTAATGAACGCAGTAAAGCCGCTAGCGCATCACGATACGTCCAAGTAGGGAAGCGCATCCACCAGCAACAGCAGCAAGTTGTCCTTGTACATGGAAGCACGCTGCATGCAGCACAGCAGCTTAGTTACAGCACTTAGTCTCATCACTAGGTATTGGTCGTATTAATGCTAAGGATGGGCGCGCGATCCTGTGAGATCAACCGAATTTGACACAGGTTGCAGGGCTTCGGCCCGCATCACCTTCATTGGCACGCATTGGCAGTTTGAAGGCGTTCAATTGGCTGTAAGGATCGGGCACGTTGCCCGCACTGGTTATCTCAGCGCATTGGTCACCCAAGTCTCGTGCTATGCAGAACCTGTTGAAGTCGACACGAAGTTTGTCCGTTTAGGGTCTTTTGCGTTGGAGCATGGCCCACACTACCAGCTCGATGCTCCATCGGCAGTGTGTGGGACCCTCTGCAGAGATGCTCCGTCCGGTCTCCCAGTTCGTAGGCCGTGGCAGCACAGTGGCCTTTAGGGAACTGGGTAGATCCTTAGGCCGTCGTGGAAATTCCCTCAAAATATGTCATAGCCATGCAAGGACCGTAGCAGGAGCACCAGCAGTACTGCTGAAGCCTGTACCAGCACTGGCCTGGAGGAGCCAGCAGAGGACTTTCGCATTCGTCACGAAGGCAGCTTCAGCGGAGCCAGCTGTCACAGCTACAGGTGAGCTGTCACGCAGAGCCATCCCGGACAGTTGCCAGCAGGCCCAGCATGCATGGATACTGCTTGCAGCAGTGCAGATGCTATGTGTATTGCAGTTTGCCGGCCCGCAAGGATGTCTGGGTGGGGTGAAGCTGTTCCGGATAAGTGGTTTTACACTGCAGTAGTGTCATGTGGTCAAACTCAAGCACAAATCCGGGCTACTGCTTAAAGTTTGAGCAGTAAATGTTGGCACCAATCGTCAGTGTAGGGGTGTGTGAGCTTTATCTAGGGCGGTCGCTCTGTGTGCAGGTTCCTTTGCACCCTCAGATGACGAAGCGCCTCAGAAACAGCTTGAAACAGTCGTGCTAGACGTCAAGGGCATGATGTGTGGGGGATGCAGCGCAGCAGTGAAAGGCATGCTGGTGAAACAGCCTGGCGTAGAAGCAGCAGCAGTGAATCTGCTGACTGAGACTGCAGCAGTGACTGTGAAAGTGGGTGATGCAGCACAAGTGACAGCAGCAGCTGAGTTCTTGACCAAGAAGGTGGGTATAGCAGTCATGAATACGTCAGATCTGGCTGCCTGCTCAGTGGCAAACGGGTTGCGCATGTCCCTGGATCCATCGTCCTGCATCGAGCTGGCTGTGGCCTGTTATTGGCAGTTTGGCACTGTGCTTTGAAGTGCTCAACATGTTAGGGATTCATGAGTAGCTGTACTCGCCAATACTTGCCAACTCCACGAAGCTCGGTGTCACACGTTTCAAGTAGAAGCTTGCAGTTGCGCATCAGTGCTTGGCTGCTGGGGGCAATTCTGCCTGCTCGTCAATGACAGACAAAACGTGCCTAGCTCCAACCGCGGCTGGTGAGCAGCGCACGTTTATCACAGGCAGGCAAAATTCTCTCTTGTTTGTACAGCTCTCTAGCAAACTACAGTATTACCCATTGCGAGGCTGTGTAGCAGCAGCAGCAGCCGCCTAATGCTTCTGTCGCCTTCCGCTCAAATGATTATGAGCACATATGTTGCAAACCCTGGCTATGGGTTCTGTCTGCAGGGCTTCCCTTCTCAGATCCGTACAGCAGAACATTCAGAGCTAGACTCAGACGAAGCACAGGCCAAACGTGCTGAAGAAGCCCGACAAAGCCTGATAAACCTTGGCTTCGCTTGGGCACTGGTGGTCCTCTGCTGCAGCCACCACTTTGGACATCTCATGCACATGATGGGCTACCATCAGTTTGCACATACGTCATTCATGAACTTCATGAGTATGCCGGCAGTGTCGGGAGCACTGGGGGCCTTTGCACTGCTGGGACCGGGTAGAAGGTGAGTGCATTTGGGTTGAATCCAGACCACTTCAATGCAAACCACTCATCAAAGTCCATCAACACCCCACTCTGTTAAATTAATATAGCTGTGTTATGTGCCACGAGTGTTTGAAACGAGCTTACCAGGGCAATCGTAGTGGACTAGTAGTCACATGTCATAGGACATGAAGAGTTGAGCTTCGTGCAATGTCTCATGTGGTGGCAGTGTCTGGAGCACTGGGGCGTTTGCAATTCTAGCGTTTGGTAGAAGCTGTGAACACTGTTGAGTGCATGAGTTTGCTAGTTGACTTCTCTGAGATTAGCCGGAGTAATGCTCGGGATGCTGTAGACAGCTGGATACCAACATGGGATTGTGGTCACTGTCATGTGCTGTGCATCATACACAAAAGCTAATTCAGCCGGTCAGGCTTCAGCAGCAGCAGCAGCAGCAGCAGCCACTTGTGCTTGGCAAACTGAACTGCACAATGGGTACAATCCTCGCGTTGTGGCAACTTGTCCGTTACACCAGTCCATGCCGCTGCTACAGTTCCTGCTGTTTGGACATCCGCTTATGAACGTCCCCGGACAACATCGTGGCGTTGCCAGCAGCAAATCATCGGCGTTGGTCATCTGCGTTGTTGTCCGTACTGTGTTGTTGTGCCACTGCCAGGGGCGGCCGGCAGTGTACTAACGCATGGTATGAAGATTTTTGTGGGCTAGCCCTAAACATGAACAGCTTGGTAGCTATCATTAGCGCAGTCAGCCCAGAGTTCATGAACTGTCCATCAGCCACCACCTCGCTTTTCTGACCCTTTGTGTGTTGTTTGTCATTGTCTGCAGTCTTCTCATCGATGGCATCAAGTCTCTGTGGGCTGGTGCCCCCAACATGAACAGCTTGGTAGCCATTGGCAGCAGCACCAGCTTCACAGTTGGTGCAGCTGCTGCCCTGGTGCCATCCCTGGGCTTTGACTCTGGGTTCATGGAGGAGCCTGTGATGCTGCTGGCCTTTGTGCTGCTGGGGAGAGCGTTGGAGGCACGAGCCAAGGTGAGAAGCGCCACCTGGTGTGCACTGACTTGCTCACAGACAGCATCTGCAGGCAGGTGAGTGAATGATGTGGAAGTCATGCCTGAAGCACAGATGATGTTTGTGTTGGGATGCTGTATGCTGATGCTAGTTCTTTCACTTAACACACTCTAAGATCTGTAACAGTCCAACTTGTGTTATCTGACGTTACAGAAACACAGGTTTGTGCGGCGAATATTCGATAGTCGGTGAACCAATCAACCATTCCCATCGTCACCTGACCGGTCCATGGCTCATGGTAGATGTCACAATGAAACCCATAAAGCCTCTTACATGTACACACATGCGTTTAACTCTTCTACAGAACTGCACAGAACAATGTAAACAACCAACCTTTCATGCTGCCGTCATAGAAATTGATCTTCCTGGGCTGGGCCATGACACAACACAGGTCACGGCTGCAATCAGTAACCAACAAGCCCTGGCAAAGCTCATACCCTCCAACAGCAGATTAGTTCTCAACCTCAAATGGGGCGGGGGGCGCTGTGACAGATCCGTTTGCTTACTTGTGTTGCATGCTGCACATCACGGTGAACTAATATGACAGGCCTTGTGTGGTTGTGTTTCTGTGCTCATGTGACAACGCAGGTTCGCGCTGCAAGTGATCTGAAGGCGTTGGCCAAGCTCATCCCCACCAACAGCAGACTGGTGCTTGACCCCGGGGATGAGCCCGGTTCTGACAGCAGTCATGTGAGGGAGAATGTTGAGATGATGATGGTGCCTACGAGTAGTGTACGACCAGGAGATATCTTGAGAGTGTTACCAGGTACTTCACTGCCAATGAAAAGGCTTGCCATAAGCAATCGTCAGATTGTGTTTGGTTTGTGATTAGGTGCTGGTCAGCGGCAACAAGTAAGCAGTAATTGCGTCAACCCTGGTACCTGAGAGTGTCACCAGCTGCGTGCTACCTTGGTCCGACCTAGTATCAAAACACTATGCTTGATTGATGTTGTATGTCAAACACTGACTGTTGTGCGGCCCCAACACTTGTGAAGTGCTGGCTTTGGACTCTGTGTGACATGTTGGGATTGGACAGCATTCTTATGATGTTGTCGGTGTTGTTCAATAGTGGACTAGATATTCTGTCAACATTCTTCATGATCACCTCAGGCATGGGAGCCGGGCAGCTTCCTGTGTAAACCAATACAAGTTGCTGAGCTACACTGAATGTTCTGCTGCCTTACCCCACAGGCGAGCGTGTGCCGTGTGATGGAGAGGTGCTTGAGGGTATTGCAGCTGTGGATGAGTCAATGTTGACTGGAGAGTCTGTCCTGGTAGCCAAGCGCACTGGTGCCAAGGTTGCTGGCGGTTGTGTGGTGTACGAGGGACCACTCACAATCAGAGCAACCGCAACCGGGGCTGAAAGCACACTGGCAGGTAAGGCACAAAAAGATTGCAAACCTGATTGCTAGTGACTGTATTGACTGGTGTGCCACAAAGCAGAATTTGTTGATCTTTCACAACAATACGTTGTGTTCAGAGTGGTGTTAGGGGTTGTTCATTCGCATGCAAAAGAGATCAGAGCTCCAGTCTTGTCCACCTGCTGCAGCTGCAACAGCCTTTCCTAACGGGTGCTGCTTGGGCAGCTTATGATGCAGTTTAATCCTTATATGCCCAGCCTGGGTCTGATGCTGCCCAACCAGGTGCTACAGCTTCAACTCTAGAACATATCAACGTGGTTATTGATTGCGCAGTGTACATGTTGAGCTGTTTTCCAATGCGCTCACACACTTCACAATGTCCATGGTGTGTGCGCAGGTATCGGCCGTTTGGTGGCTGCCGCTCAATCCCGCGAGGCCCCGGTACAGCGAGTAGCAGATGCAGTTGCTGGGAAGTTCTGTTACGGCGTGATGGCAGCTAGTGCGGCAACATTCACATTCTGGCAGACACTAGGTAGGTCCAGCAACCTCACGTATGGCTTCGGTTAAGATTGCTTGGACGTGCTGAGCTCTCTTGCTGGTGTTGTTTAAAGGTGTTTGTGGGGCTGTGTTTGCAGCGTAGGAGATACTTCTGTCTCATTGCATCAGCAGCGCAGGACTGCTTGCTGGGGTTCACCACAGCAGCTAGCAGGATTAAATCAGTCAGTGGGCGGCATGCCGAGCTTTTGCTATGCATCATTGCTGCAGCCCTGGTTTCACAGATCATAGCTGGTCTGCGCAGGGGCGATGTTGTTCCAGATTGAATTGTGATGACCGCTGTACCTTGTGTGTTGCCTGCAGGTCAGCATCTGTTCCCGGCAGCCATTGCAGCATCTGGCAGCAGCTCAGCTCTGCTGCTGTCAATCAAGTTGGCTGTGGACGTGCTGGTAGTGGCCTGCCCTTGTGCGCTAGGTCTTGCTACACCTACTGCCGTGCTGGTAGGGTCTAGTTTAGGAGCAACTCGGGGGCTGCTGATGAGAGGCGGTGACGTGTTGGAGCGAGTCGCGGGGATCAGTGGAGTTGTGTTTGGTGAGTGACACTAGTCACACATTCTGTGCTGCCACTGCATGCAAAGATTTGGATTCATTCAAATTCCAGGGTCCTGCTGGAGAAGCATTTCGGATTCCTGGACCAGAATTTGGACCATTTTTGGTCTGGCAGGCTCCTACTAGGCGCCTACTATCTGGAATTGGCCCCTGACCTGGCGGTAACACTGGTCACAACGAATTTGCCTGCTACCAAAGCCCTCCCTTGTGGCAGATAGAATGTGTGAGCATTCAACCAGCCAGCCTCAATCAGTGATGCCTAATTCACTGTCACATATCGATGTGCTATCCTATCCTCTAGCCTCGTGAGCCGTTTGTACAAGTTGTCTTTGCATACCTACTGCTATGTCCGGAAATGGCACGTGCAATACACATGTTATTGCTTTGTCTGTGGCTGCCATGCGATTTGCCGCTGAAGTCTGTGCCTTATGTGTACATCAGCAACAGATACTCTCGTCAACGCTATCACGTCTGCGGCTTCTCACACTGCAGATAAGACTGGAACACTCACCGAGGGTCGACTGCGGTTGGCCAGCACAGCAGTAGCATCAGGAGCAGCAGCAGCCGTTACTGACCTGTTACAAACGGCACTACAAAGCAGCAACGGCAAGCAGCAGCAGAGCAGCAGCAATGGCTCAGCAGCAGCAGGGGATGATGAGGTGCTGCTGCTACGTCTTGCTGCTGCTGTTGAGGCCAGCACACGGCATCCGCTTGCTGCTGCACTGGCAGCTGAAGCTAGCTCACGGGGGCTCAGGTTGCCAACTGTCAGCGAAGCCAAGACAGAGCCTGGCTCAGGTATGCTTGAACCTCGCACCTCAGTGTCGTGCGTGTGCCTGCTTGTCATTGTGTTCATGCATACCCTTGTTATACCCATTCTATACCACCTTGTAAACTAGTGTGAATCTGGACTCAATCGCCTTTAGCAAGGACGAAGGAAAAACATAGGCTTCAGGCGAAAGTGGGTGTGTGGGGCTCCAGCAGCCATGTTTATACTGTAGGGTAATCTGTGAAATGTTGTGTGTGTCTATGATCATTCAGCACCACCTACTTCAGAGACTATTACGCCACAAACATAAGTGACTGCGCTCCTGACAAATGTGCTCGTGCCAACGTGACGTTCATGTGCAGGTGTTGCAGCTGTTGTTGGAGGCCAGCGTGTGCTGGTTGGCCGGCCAGACTGGGTCCTATCTCAGCTACCCCCAAGCGCCACATCAGTTGCCTCCCAGCTGTCACTAACATCCCCAGATCATGCCGAAAAACTAACGTCAGTCTATGTGTCAGTTGGGGACCAGCTACTCGGGGGGCTAGGGTTCAAGGACGTGTTAAGACCTGATGCGGTCGAGACTGTTAGGACCCTGCAGCAGATGGGGCTTCGGGTGTTTTTGTTATCTGGTGATGACACCGGGACTGTGAAGGCTGTTGCAGCACAGGCGGGGATACCAACGGAGGATGCGTATGGGAGCAATACACCAAAGGAGAAACTGGATGTTATTCGGCGGCTGCAGGTCAGTGTGATTGAGTAATGCTCCTAGTCCAACACCTTACAATCACTGACACAGTGGGCATCCTCAACAGCACACCGCTGCAACTTGTCCTGTTTCAACGCAACAAGTTGTTGCGTTAAACCAGGACAAGTTGCAGCGGTGTGCTGTTGAGGATGCTCACTGTTGCAGGTTCCGCTGGTTAACAGTCTCTTTGGGTGGACCATCAGTGGGATTATGGCATTTTGCATATGCGTGCTGCATGTGGTGCTGACAGCAATGCATGAGATATGGTGCACAGAGGCCATGCAGAGTCAGCCAATATTGTCGTGGTTACGCACTCAGCTCATTGTGCTTGTGCTGCTTGTGCTGCTTCTGCTGCAGGCTTCTGGCATGAAGCTAGCAATGGTTGGTGATGGTGTGAATGATGCTCCTGCTCTGGCAGCTGCTGATGTGGGCATTGCTCTGAAAGGAGGACTGGATGCAGCAGGTAGGGTGCAAAGTGGGGGCCGCTGCGGGCATGAGTAGGTAGACCTGTGTAGCCTTGCATCACACAGCCAGACTGTTGGTAGCTAGCTGATACTGATGCAGCTGCAATGTTGCCCCGAGGTGTGGCACGTGGGTTGCTAAGGTGCCTAGTCAGCAGCCTGCATAGAGTGCACATTGCCGACTCAGGACCTTCTACCTATCCTATTCGGATTCCGCCGTCAGGCTGCAGCTGCTTGGGTCTAGTGACCAAGACTACAACATCCTTTTTGTCTAACCACATGGCGACCAGCTCTCACGCATAGCTCAGCAGACTGCTCAATATCAGACGAATGATGCGCATCATCAAGCCAGCTGCCCTGGATCCTTTGGTGCCTGCTGACGTCCTGTGTCGCTGTTTCCGTAGGTGAAGCTGCTTCAGTAGTCCTCATGGGTGACCGGCTATCACAAGTGGTGGACTGCATCACACTCGGGCAAGCCACACTCAACAAGATCAAGCAGAATCTGGCCTGGGCACTCATATACAATGTAGTTGGAATTCCTTTGGCTGCCGGGGCATTGTTACCCAGCATGGGTGTGGCACTAAACCCAAGTGCAGCAGGCGGCATGATGGCATTTAGCTCGGTAGCTGTTGTGAGCAATAGCTTGCTGCTACGGGCACAGTATATGGCAGGTGCTGCAAAGAGGCATCTGCAGGGTAGTGGAGGTAGCAGTAGCAGTGGCATAGACGGAAGCAGCGAATTCAGCGGGGCTGCTGGCAGGGTCTGAGGACAATTTGCTTGTCGCAATCAACCTTGGACCGTGACGGACGTGTAAGAAGTCAATGTCGAAACACTGTTGTTATGTTCCATGTGTTTCGATTAAGCCGCGGGTAATAATGCAATTGCCTTACACCAGCTTGAGGCCGTGTTTGCACAGGCGACTGAATATTTGCAACGCATCTCTCAGGCGTACTGTTGACACAATGTTATAACAGGCTTGCCTTGCCACTGCCGGGCAAGTCTGAGACGTTTCCGTGTGGTTGCCACAGCCGTCTGTCGGACCGCCACGGAGTCTACAGAAAGCGAACCGCGTCACGACGGCGTGTGCATATCGACGGATACAGCTGTATGGCCACATCCAACGCTAAATGGCACTAAATGGCGCTAAGTCGCGTTAACCGGACGTTGAATCGCGCTAAATCACGCTAAATTGAGTTAAGTCGCCCTACATCGCCCAAGCTTGTATATGCCGGTTGTCAATCCCTCTGGGAGTCGGGGTGTGCAGCCTGACTGGGTTACAGCATATGCTCGACCACGGTGCACTCAGTAATACAGTACAGCTGCAACAGCGGGTCGGGCTTCAGGGTGCAGGCTGCCTACAGGCTGCTTCTGCCTCTGCGTCTGCCTCCTGCTCATGCATGCCAAAGTTGAATGAGGTGGCAATAGCTGCAGTGTCACGCATGGTCGCCACCCCAAAGAGCTCACTGGGCTGCTCATGAGGACAAGCCCTGACGCTGACAGCATCCAGACACCTCGACTGGACCAGTACAGTACGACAAGGTCACCCGAATTAAAGTAAGGCACATGGCCAGTTTCTGGGGCCGTGGGGAGGCGAATCCAGCCCACACTGACCGCTTCGTCGGGTATGAAGCTCCTCACGCTGGGATTGAAGCACTACACCATGACATGCATGTGCTGTAGTGCCTGTATAACCTCTGCTGCCATGTGATAGTTGTCGTTGACCAGCCGCTGTAACAGCAGCTGCTGATTTGGCAGCAGACCAGTGTAGATAAGGGCTTGCTGGAGTTCCGCATCTGCGTCATGAGCATCTTGCATGTTGCATTCTGCTGCCCCATACCCCCCCCCCCCCCCGTATTGCACAATCAGGGACACCTTCATTGTCAGAAAGCACGTCATACCAAGCTCGCCCGTTGTATCCTGAGTGTGGTCAGTTCGCCTGCCCGCAGCGGCATACTTGCATGGGCTAAACGTCCAAACTTCGCAGCACCAGCTGCAGCAGCAGCAGCAGCAGGAGGCGGGCCTGCGCAACAGATCAAGCACCAGCGCCACTGCACGCCTCCGTCGTCAGTCTTAACCTGTAAGCTGGGTCTTACTGTCATGACACCGGCCTCCATAGTGATAGCAATCATTTTGCTGTAGTGATCCATCCTGAGTGTGGGACCAAGTGCCAGAGTACGGACACTCCCACGCATTTACGGAGCGGTTCAGACCACTGTAAGAGTGTTTTCTACGAGCCATGCCGAAGAATCACCGGAAGATGAGCAGAAACACAGTGGCGCGCAGTCCATTTGTGCCACAATGGGCAGTTCCAGCCACGTTTATTGGCATCCTGATCCACGTGCATGTTCAATAGCATAATAAACTGCTGTCTGGGGCGTGTCACGGGTGCAAAGCCTGTCAGGTGTTATTTGTCTTCAAACGAATCTGTCGCACATACAGCCACATGCTACTCAGACAGTCCCGTTGTCTCGATGTTGTTGAGCGTTTATCTTTCTGGCACGATGCAAGTCTGCTCTGCCCTTCGCACAACGGCCTCAGTGCCTAACGTCATGGCCGAAGAAGGAAGAGAACAGCCCAAGTTCATTAATAAATACACGCCAACGATACGAACATGCGTGCTCAGAAAGCCAAGATACACAGAGCAGCCGCAAGCACCTCAAACAAGCAGTCATCAGTACTGATCAGCACCGCTCTTGGCATTGCCCAGAGCATCGCACACATGTTAGGCTCTTCAAGAACCCTGGTGCAGCTTACAATAACGCACGCATCAGCTATGACGGGGCCGGTAGACAACGGTGTGGAAGTAGACGAGACAAAGCAGCCATTGTAGGGTATGATAGAACACCTGCTGATGAGGCTCACAAGCAGCGCACTGTCCTCAACGCGCCATCCACTGTCATGTCAAGCTCAAAGACAGCTGTAGGGGCCGCTACAACAGCAGCAGGTGCCCAGCATGGAGGTCATTGTCAAGCAGTTGAAGCGCACATCGAGGCACTTCACAGCCTGCAGCAGTCACTGAGCAGCAACCGAGGAATTGGGTCAGGTATGATCGGATGCAGCATTACAGAAGGCTTTATCATAACAGGAGTCTCATTTATGATCATGCATGCACTGGCTGGATGAAACATGCCTCCCCTTGTTTTGGCTGCTACAGCTGCTACACCAGTTGCTCAAGTGCTTGTAGGCCACCGCATTGAGTGTGAATTGGCCGCAGCTTGGGGCATTGATTACAGCGTCGGCTGTATGCTGATGTAGATGTTGGTGGCAACCCCGCCGAGCTGGCTTGCGTCACCGATGGTGCATTAATGCTCACAGGATCTGGACAGCATCTGCTGGGTGCCCTGGCAACAGCGTCCACATGTATGCACCATGCTGTTTTGTCTACAGGCTGCCAGGCTAGGAGCTGCCGACAAACAATCAGCAGTAGCAGCGACAGGGATTAACGAGTCCAGAGTCGCTTCCAGTCAGACTGTCTACCGCAATCAGCAGAAGCAGAAGATAACAGCCAAAAAGCAGCTGGCGCTGACCAACAAGATGATGACGCTGACACCCTAACAATGGGTGCAGCTGCCAGCCAGGTAATGACCCTTCTCAATAGGCCGGCCCCAGGGGAAGGGGTGATCTTGCCAGGGTCTGTCACATTGCTTGCAGCCTTGTAGGAGGAGTTCATATGCGCTGTAGTATGTGATGGGCATATGTGTGATCTGCATATGCAGGCGCATGGCCATGGTCAGCAGCGTGCAACCTTCACCTTGCTGGGTGTTTTGGACAGCTCTAATCAGCGTTCAGGTCACGAGTACAGCACATCATGTGTGCCATTTGCGCATGCACATATCTCTGGCGATACTGCAGCAGCAACAGGCTACAGTGTCATGCCTCTCCCGTCCAATTGGCCATGCAGTATTGTGTTGTGAGGTGATGTTGTAATAATTTGCAGGAGGTTGACAAGGAAAGGCCAAGGGGCAGAAGCTGGATGATCATTTCTGAGGTCCAGCTTGCATCAGAAAAGCGCCACAAGGCAGCAGCAGCATCAGACAAGCCACCCTAGCAGCAACAGCAGGCCGCAAAGGGCAAGTCTGCCGCACAGTCAGTGCAACAACAGGGCAGCAAGCTCAAAAAGGACAAGCAGCCTGCCCTGTTGTACGAGTATGAGGCGGTGGAAGCTGTTGACGACGATAGGTATCACACTTGGATGCTGTGCTGGTGTCACACAGGTTCAAGGTGCTAGCTAACGGTTGGTACAACGAGCTGGTGCATGTAAGCCCTAGCCAGAGTGAAGTGTCAGATGGCGAACCAAAGGTCAGCAGTGAGGGCTCAGAGAGTGGCTGGGCAGCTTGGGATCAGTTGTAGCCTTCGTAGTTACGGCTTGTGGGAGGGGGGCAGCACATAAGCAATCACAGCTTGTTGAGGGGCAGGGGGCCGGACACCACATGTCCAGTCGTATATTGTTTGACCTTGTTACACTGTGTTGTCTGTTTTGTTGTGCATCTTACTGTACAGCCAGATGTACAGTACATGTACAGGCTGTACAGCAGCACGGTATCGAGCAATGCTCAGTCCAGCATACATGTGCTGCATTAGTGCTGTGGTATGAAAAATCAGAAGCTCCATCATGTGGTTGTGCCAGCTTAAATGGTCAAGCTAAGTCACGTTAAACGGGCTTAACTCGCACTAAGCGCGCACGTTAAATGCACTAAGCGCACTAAGTTGTTCTACTCCACACTTAGCGCACTTAGTGCGATTTAGCGCAGAAGTTAGCGCGACTTAACGCCATTTAGCGTTGAATGTGGCCATAGTGCAGCACCCGCCGTCACATCACTTACCTTTTCCGACACGTGGCTCTGCACGCGGAGCACCTTGCAAGCCAATTGGCGATGCCGCTGTTTGTACCGACCGCGTGAGATGTATAGCCCCATGGCAGTGCAAGGGGCTGTGCATTTCACTGGGAGCGTCATGGAAATAGCGAAGCGATGGACCAGCGTAAAGCTCCTTCCAGACCACATCGTACTGCATACCCTGCCTGTGAAATGTAGTGGATTGCGATTCAGGGCTTGGTTCGCAGCCTGCCCATGCAGCAACAGCGGTCCTTGCTCGATACACATTTGCACACAATGTCTATGCGCGGGAAGGTTTGGCATAGACTGCATAAGTGCACCTGCAAACCCATCATGAACAATTGCTTGCTTTCAAGGCAATGTGCAGATGTACAGCGTATGAAAATGATTTTCAATGATCCATGGAACACAACCGGCCGCAGTACACACTTAGGCAACCCCAGTAACAGGGCCCAATACAGTACTACACAACGCTGTTGCCAACTCTCACACCAAATGCCATTCGCTCTCCACACATGGCAGAGACACACCGGCGCCCTATTTTCTACACCACAGGTTGGCCTGTGTGCCAGCCACACAAACAAGCAACAGTTACTGGTTGAAAATCATTTACGCGCTGTCAGATTGGAATTCATTTATGACCAAAACAGTATCCTAAGCCTAAGCTGCTTTAATGCTGCCGTCTTGAACAGGCTGTACACATTCGGTGATGCTGTATTTCCCAGCACATCTCAACAGTCCACACTCTGCATCCACCAAAGCGGCTGCAGGCCTGAGCACTACATGTTATGTAGTACCCTGGTTGCGGTTGGACCAGATCCAACACAAACCTGGTGCTAAAGATCAAGTGTGTACAATTGCCTGGACCTACGCAGCATCTGTGTATCATTCTAGATCTTTTCTTCCAGGTTGCACAACATTGGACTCGGCACATGGAACAAACATTGCCAACCATCCGGTCTGCAACTGGCCCCTGGCACAACAGGCTGCGTAAAGAAATCCACTACTGACTTACAAGAGCCCAGGAACATCCCTATGTCTGCATGAACAAGATTATAGTCAATGATAGTGCACAAGGTATGTTTTGAGGCTGGCCAATTGATTCAGCTGCATAATGCAATGTAATCTGATGAAAGCTGTGCTCTAGCATGAAAAGAGCACGCCCTAACGGGCCGCTCAAACTATGAGATAAGTGACCCGATCTATTCATGGCTGTTCATGTTTGCCTTTGCTCCTGATCTTAGGTCTGTGTGCCTGGTCGGTAAAGGTGCTTTCCAGGAATTGCACTAGTGCATAACAGTCCTCAAAAGTGCTTAGGTACCCTAGAGATGCCCTGATAGACCCAATGGGAATTTCAACAGACACCAGCTGAGATGCATTTGTTGGTGATGGCCGCTCAACTTCCATGAAGCCACTGCTGCAGTCAATGCCCTTCGTGCTCACGCGGCGCTCCTGTGTTAGCATCACAGCACAGAAAACAGCATCACTATTAGCCACCGCTTTCAGGATAGTGAATTGCTGCCAATGCTAGATGTGAATGCTGGAACAGCGGAGAACCAGATGCTGCCTTCACCAGCTAGCAGCTGGCATTAGCTGCGCTGATGAGATGTGCACTTCTACCGCAGAACTGAAACCAGTTGAGCTACTGTCCAATGCAAGTAAACAAACCTAGCCCATGCCCCTGCACCCCTACTTGCCTCTTCTGGTTTGATTCCCAGTACATGCTGACACTGGCCTGGATTGCACATACATCCAGTCCTGATAGCCAGGCCAGCATCAAAAGCAGCATCCTCAACCACCACCTGCAGATGCAGACACAACCAGAACACCCAGCTGTTCAGAAGCCAGGCTCTCACACCCTAAACCAATAAGCCTTACCATATCTGGACGAGCCCCACCCCACCAGCCTGCTGCCTATCACCGCAGTGTCCTCACACCGCCACACAAGACCTGTAGCCACTGCTATTGGGCTGAATAACTCAGGCTACTGTCAGGCCGGCATGCAAAGCATCTGCCACCCAACAACTGGCTGCACCATATACCAGGAATGTGAAAGCTGCACATGAGAGAAGTTACAGTGGGTACCTCACCATCTAGAATGGTACTCTCCACACCCAAAAGGAAACCGATAGAATATGAGTTGATGAAGCACACATTGGCCCACCTGAGACACTGCTGCGCCATCAGCTTGTAGCACCAGAAACTCAAATATGCAGCTCTGTTTGGTGGGGTCATCATGTCTGCCGAAGATCTTCAGTAGCGGTGCCCCATTGCTGTGTTTGAGACTGGACAGCCTGGCATATGTCCACGCTTGTAAGCTGCTGGTGTGCTGGTGGATGGCCTATGAAACACAAGGAACATGAAGTAATCAGCATGCATGCTGTTCAGCTGCTGCTGATCTCCGGATGGCCTATGCAACAAAGAGACATAAGGTAATCAGCATGCATCCGTTACACCTGTTGCATGGAGATCAGCCACTGCTGAACAGCCCCATTCCGCGTGGTTGGCGTGTGTGAAGCTGACAAGTTTGCACACTTTGAAACCTCCAAGCTGTCTGTGTAGCATTTCACAGCAACAGAAAACAGAAAGCATATGCCACCAGACAGCTGAACGCACACCAACAACCCCCACAGCCACCCATACCTTCATGCCGCCAAGCTGTTCCAGTTGATCAAACCCAAACTGCAGCTGAGTAATGCCCAGAAAGTCCCTCGTGCCGTCCATATACCCTTCATTATCAGTATATAAAACCCTCCAAGCATCCTCAGCAGTAGCATCCAACACTGACCCTCCGCCCCAATACACTTTATGCAACAGGGCTAGCGACTCTCTGCGAGCAATGAGGGCGCCCAGACCGGTTGGGTAACCAAACATCTTGTAGAAGGATACGGGCACGAAGTCGGGGTGCATTGTTGAGAGGTCTAGGGGGTGTGTTGGTACGTATGCGGCAGCGTCGGCTATCACCAGCCACTTATGGTGGGCTGTGGACTTCGAGTGTACCTGCAACAGCAAGTGCGTCTGTCAGGTTGGCTGTAGTCGGCTATGCAACAGTTGCCCATCAATAGAGTGCCGCTGCTGGTTATGTTGCACACGTTACACAGCTAATCGCGTAGAGTGATCCCTCCTGGTCCTGCTTTGCTACATGTCCAGTGTTGCGGCCTGGGGCCTGCTGGCGGATTATCACATCACATGTACACTGCTGAGAAATATCATCAACATCAACAACTTCAGGTAACAGCAGCACTGGTATCCAACACGATTGTTAGTACGGTGGCCCTAATATGTGTGCGATACAGCAGCACACACACAGTACCAGCACATTTGCTGCGCCAGCTGCACAATGGAATGAATCACCCAGCAGCCAGATGGACCCACCTTTGTGACCCACTCCCAGGGATACAAGCGCCCCTCATAGTTGTCCTTAGTCGGGTATGCCACAAGACTGTACGTGACGTTACCACCATCAGCAGCTGTCCCAGCATCATTGCTGCTGCTGCTGCGAGTGCTGCTGCTGAGCCAGGCATCCATGCCTTCTTCAGATACACATGACAGCTGCACTGATCGTTCTCGTGCATAGCCACCAATGCCTAACACACTTTTGTGGTTGGACCTGCACAGCACACAGAGTCGGCAGCAAAATCATTGCTTTGCCTGATTAAGCGACCGATCAGCGCCCAAACAAACTTTATTTATGCACTGCAAATTTCAGACACGTCTTCATGTGCAGCTTACACAAGTGCATTGAGCATGCCCACCTTGACTGTTAGAGGGTTGCGCGAGTATGCATGCCAAGTATAACAGGCAGTGGTAACTGCTGGCTTCAGATGACAGCTATTCTCCTGTTCCACTGTGCACTGCAGCAAGTGACTGGCACCAGAGCACTACGCAAGCCGTGTAGGAAACCCCAACCAGCTGAACCCCTACTAAAAGACACAAAGATGCCTGGCTTCACCTAGTCCTTACAGCCAAAGGCTGCCAAAGATCTACATATACTTCTGGACTGTATTTGTGCACTGCGCTGGCCTGTGAATGAACCTGCCTGATTGCTCTTGTCTGGTGGACAGCCATCCAACAGCCATCCAACAATTGCACATATGAAACCGCCTACAAAATCGAACACACTGGGCCCACATCTCAGCGCTAGTGCAGTCAGACTTGGCTTAACTACAAAGCGGACCAGCCAGAAGCTCACCTCAAATACACAAAGTGGCTGGACCTTGGCTGATCTTTGTCAGCATCTGTTGCTACTGTCCCACATGCTCCTGTAGGCTGTATTGCACTGTCACTGACTCCACCTGCTGGTACCTGTCTGTTGGGCTGCCAGTCTGCAGGAGACGTCCATGGGAAGTACTCCCCAATCATCTTCAACGCTTGAGTTGCACCCCTGCAGTCATAAACGGCAGCATACCCACCAGCAGTGTGCAAACCCTTTGAGACAAGAGGCAGGAGGCCCTGTTGTGTTGGAGGTTGCAGGTGTGCCTTTTGCAGCACCACAATGCAACATTAAGGCACAATGGCTGGCACAGTCTGAGAGTTGAAGTGTTGCTCCTTTCTTATGGTACAAACAAAGACAGAGGACGACATGCAGGTGTGCGCGGCTGATGGGGCATGATAAATGGTCCCTTTGTCCTATAACACAGTGCTGCTCCAGCACACCCTGCTGCTCCTTTAGTACAGCATCTGTGTGAGACATGACAGCAACACCAGGGAACAGATCGTCTTACATCTCATGTAACACAACTCCAACAGCTACTTACGAAGTCCACAGTATGGTGTATTCCTCTGGGTCTGCTTTGAAGAATGCCAGCACTCGTTTGGCTGCTGACTCAAGCTCCCTGGTGGTCCTGATGCCGCACGCATTTCTGCTGTGTGGGTTTGAGAATGTTGCACTGCCTAAGAGCTGGTTGGCAGCTCTGAGGTTCGATTGTGTTACTAACGCAGATGCTGCAAGACAACAGGAGCATGCAGGGTGGTACGTGGATGACAGAAGTGCAGACAGCAGGCTTGGCAACTCCCGGCGCACGATAGCCTAGTAGCATCTAGCCAAGCGGTACATGGTATGCCTAGGGAAAGTGCAGCAACCGACTGAGCACACTACTGCTTATTGATCCTGGTACATAGGCATAGAACTGGTGTTTCCAGTGCTGCAAGCATAGCCGCTGCTGGTGCTGCTGCTTTGCTCCCAGTGATGGCGTTGAGGTCCTGCATCTGAATGTCTTTGGTGTAGCAGGCGAGCAGAACTTGTGCTTACGCTGCATCACTGATGCTCAATTGGCAGCTTTATATGTCCCGAGGATTAAGCAGGCAAGCTTTTCACTGCAGCAAACTCCTACTGTGCTCAAGATCTGCCATGCAGGTGCTGCAGCTGCTGAAGTGTGCCTGGCCTGCCAATGTACCTGTAAAGTCTAGGTAATGCTGCAGAGTATCGCCTAGCCTATCGCCGACCTCTGATTTCCAGTTCTTGTCTAGCCAGCCATGGTATCCATACTGTTCCGAGGCCTGCGCAAGGAACGCTGCTTTTTCTGCTTTGACAGTGCCCAAGATGCTGTTTTTGCTGCTTGCTGATGACCGCTTTGCGCTGCTGCCTGCATGGAGCGTGCAGTCACGTGGTTCAAGTTGCAATAGGCGATAAGCAGCACGTACAGCTGCCAAGCAGCGACATCCTGCAAACGCAACAAGAGTGCCATCGGCTCACCTGTAAGGCCATTGCCACTGCTCCATGCGCCGCGCGAGATACTCCCGAAAGCCAGCAGCAGCAATAATGTTGCTATAAGCGCCCATACCCGTTTATCCAGAAGCTGCTGATACCAAGCAGCTGCGCCTTTCTTAGTTGGTGCACCTTCTGCTGTATATGGCAGCAGAGGAGCGCTGGATCTAAAGCGCAGCTCGTGCATGCCTGTAATATCACGCCCCTGTCTTTGAACAATGCTTATTTGAGGGATACCAGCAAGCGCTATGCAATTGCACGCACACGTGCATGCTGTCGAACTCGACTCGACAGCCTTGTCACGGCACTGATGGCTTGCCCGGGTGCCCACGGACGCGGGTAACACGTAAGCCAATGAGCATTGCACGGTGTCCAGTAGGGGCTTGGATGGTACCAACCGCTGCACACAACAATTGACACGTTCAGTTCCGAGCCTGGCTAGTTGGATGCACACTGCACAACCCAGTGGCTGCCAGAGATAGCCAACATCACATTACAAGTCCGGCATCGACCCTTTGCTGGCGAGTACATCCCTTGCTTTTGCATGTGCTATGCCCTAGCTCAGGGCCTAGGTTCCCAGCTTGGGCCGTGTGCATGCAGATCAGGCCCAGGGACAAGGGCAGCTCCTTTCCTGCTATCTGGTCCGAAATTAACTGTATAGTTAGCCAACATACTCTGCTGCAGTTCTTGTTTATACGGATGGCTCCAAAAATATGGGCTAGGCCAGTTGTGCTATGCAGCCTCAAATATCCGGTGGCTGACTGCTGATGCGCATAGATACCATTGCTGCTTAGTGCCCTGATGCCACATGTTACAATTACTATGGCTGCGCAACGTTGCAAGAGTGCTGGGCACTGTGAATACATTGATAAGTTGAGCAGGTGGTACCTCTGGTGACCACGGTTGCAGGAGGTATCGTCGATCAGACTTTGCACATATTGTCACAATCAAACCTTGAGTTACCGATACTGGTATCTGCTGCTTTGTATTGTCAACAAGCCTCCATGGTCCCGCTTCTAACACTCCGTTGCTGACGTATTGCCGACCCGTTCCCTTCTGTTGGCAGTTAGCTGGCGCCTTGCTCTCAGCGATCAGCTACGTTTACGTACGGACAATAGACTAGCTTCTAGTTTGCGTTGCCTGGGCGCCTAGAAGCCATTATCCGACTCGGTTCGCTTGCCAGCCAAGGTCAGCTGTGGCCAAGATGGACCGTGTGAAGCGACTTGCTGCCCAGTTGTTGCCTGGGTCTGTCGCCAAGGTGAGCCGTGTCGTGAGGATGCTTCCGTCACGTTTTCTTTGGACCGATGCTCAAAAATTGCATGCAAGGACAGCACGCCGGCTGTTCAATAGCTTGATGTAAATCCCCCACTGCCAAATTTGATTCATGCAGGCCAAGGTAGCTGTGCTTGGAGCTGCTGGTGGCATCGGTCAGCCATTGTCCCTGCTGCTGAAGAGCAGCAACTCAATCGGCGAGCTCAGCCTGTACGATGTGGCAAACACAGCAGGTGTCGCGTGCGACCTCAGTCATATCAGTACAGCAGTCAAAGTCAAGAGTTATACAGGTCCCAACCAGTTGCAAGATGCACTGCGGGGCTGTCAGCTTGTGGTCATCCCAGCAGGTGAGCTGGCAGGATGGTTGGATAACAGTCAGTGATTATTCCAGCTGCAAGCAGTAACGCTGCAGTCAAAGATCTGGCCAGAAGATCCTCGGTCGCACATGTAGCTGTACTATGGTTCACGACCTTCTGTGCATTCAGCAGGCGGCAAGTGCAATCTGCAGTATGCTCGGCAAGTTGCTTCCACGCATGTATCATATAGCTTATGGCTTCTTCATGGCAGCAGCCTCTGTTCTAACCATCCTTCGCCGTCAGTGGCGTAGACTGGTGTATATAGCTTATGGCTACTTCATGGCAGCAGCCTCTGTTCTAACCGCCCTTCGCAGTCACTGGTAGCATGCTATCGTGCCCACTGCTCAGGTGTTCCTCGCAAGCCTGGCATGACTCGTGATGATCTCTTCAACATCAATGCCGGCATCGTAGCAGTACTGTGTGAGGGCATTGCAGCAACGTGCCCAGAAGCATGGGTGTGCATCATCTCAAACCCTGTCAATTCCACAGTACCCATTGCAGCAGAGGTCTTCAAGCGGGCAGGTAGGTGTGGGGATTGGGTTTGCCTTTTGGGAAGCTGCTCAGTCACATGAAGCAACACAGGTCTGGCAGTATGTGGGTCGGCCAAAGGGCGGCTGTGGATCCTATACATAACAGGCCAGACAGTTTTGGGGACATTACAAGCCTGATACAACTCACTGGCCGCTCTCTCTGCTTGTCATACTTGTGCTCAACTGATTGACATGTGCTGGCATCTGCTGTTGAACAGGGGCGGTACCAATTCAGTCAGTATTGGTTTGCTGCTCGGCCTGCAGGCACCTACAATCCAGCACGTCTCTTTGGTGTGACAACCCTGGATGTTGTGCGAGCTGAAGCATTTATAGCTGAGATCCTGGGTGTCGACCCCAAGGATGTGTCAGTACCTGTGGTTGGTGGCCACGCTGGAGCAACCATCCTGCCTCTACTGTCACAGGTGAGACAAGCTATTGCAGTCAAGCTCGCAGGCAGTCCATGTGTCCTCTGACTGAATGCCCTTGTCTTGCAGCAGCTACCGAATCTACTGTGGCAGTGATACAAAGTGGCAGTGGCTGGGCTGGGTTGGGATGAGTGGTTGTCTGCGTTGGCTGTTGTAGTGTCTTGCGTGCCACATGCTGGTTTCTGTTTGTGTCCTTCTTACATTGCAGTATGCTATGTGATGTGCTGCAAATATCTAGCATTCTGCACACGCATGAGCCGTGCGTCATCAAGGCGCTGAGAACCCCTGCACTCGTTTTCTCTGACAAACATCCTTGCGTTTCTGTAGGCCAAACCTCCTCTTCAGCTAGAACACAAGCGGTCACAAGCGCTGATGGCTCGCATACAGGATGCAGGCACAGAAGTAGTCAATGCCAAAGCAGGGGCGGGCAGTGCCACACTCAGCATGGCCTGGGCAGCAGCTCGCTTTGTTGAGGCATGCTTGAGAGCTATGAATGGGGAGGGCGGCATTGTGGAGTGCAGCTATGTGGCCAGCAGTCTCACATCTCTACCCTTCTTTGCAAGGTGAGGTTAGCAGCCATATTGGCATCAGCTTTGGTTGGGCGATAGTGTTGGGGACTTGGAAAAGCTAGTATCTCTGCTCTTAGCGGCGTCCAGTGCTCAGCAGAGGTGGGCTCTGCACTGCTGCACAATGCTTGGCCTATTCAGTCTTGTTAAGGATCTGTGCAAGGCCAGAGCATCGTGCATTGGAGGTTGAAGGTTCCAAGAACATACTGTTGACAGTAGTAGTTGTGTTTCCTTTGTTGCTGCTGCAGTCCGGTGCGGTTGGGCAGGTCGGGTGTGGAGGAGTTCTTGCCATTAGGGGCTTTGAATGACCTGGAGCAGCGCAACTATGACACCATGCTGCCAGAGTTGGCAGGCAGCATCAAAAAGGGCATCGAGTTTGTGCAGAGGAGAGCAGAGAAGCAGTAGATTATTTACATACCATGTTGCGGGGTTTGCTGCACTGTAGCCGCTGTACAGCGGCACATATGTGCGTCAAACACTGTGATAGGCCCTCCTTTCAGAGGGAAGGCTTCCTGCTTGTACGATATTTGTGTATTTTATCGCTCGCATTGCCCTGTCCGTAGGATATCTAGCGACATTGTTTGCGGCAAAGGTCTGTATTGCTCTTGGTTGAAACAGGTTCAGCTGTGTGTGTCAACAGTGTTCAGCACCTGCAGCTGCACTGGTTCAGACGGTGAATCTGGAGGCGTGCTCCGCATACATCGACCTTGGGTGGGTGGCCAGATGTAACAAGTATCACGCCGAGTGAAGTGCGTCATGCCTGCGAATGTTTTGGCGTTTGGCGTGAAGCTCAAGCTTAGCTGCAAACCGGCCCGGGCGTGACCATTGGTAACCAGCAGGCAAGAAAGTCACTGAATGAAAATATCAGCTGTGTTGGAGAAGTCAGATGTCTCTAAAAGGCCCTCAAAAGAGGTTGGTAGTGCGCAGAGTAGACCGTACCTGCAGCGCGCGTCCTTTGCTGGCTGGCACAAAGGGTTGCTGTCAGGCTGTATAAGTAGTTGAATGGCTTGTGCGTGGTGCAAGTGACAGAACATAGGTGTACAGCAGCTCCAGGAACGCTCAGGATGCCTAGACTCGCAGAAGTCAAGCAGCACCAGCCTGGCAACGATATCTACAGTGCTGTAGACTTGAAGCAGTTCAGGTTCACAAATCGTATAAACCCTTTTGACTGGAAGTTCCTACATGGCATCGATGCGGACGAAGTGGTAAGAACTGATGTCTAGCTGGCAGAGTGTACTGCTTACTGTCCTTTGGAGGTCTCGCACCCATAACGGGATGCCTACGCTGCAATAACAGGTCAGACTGAACAACGTATCAACTTTGGAAGCACTCATACCAACGCTGCTGGCAGGAAGCAGCGATGCAGAGGCCAACCTGTCCCATCATAACTATGTGCAGCTTCACAGACTGGTGCAGCTGTCTGTGGAGCACCTATGGCAGATGCGGGAAAGCCACGCGAAACTATATCCAGCCTACGTCCGGGCGCACACAGCAGCTTTTAGGTGCGGCAGCCACACACGTGTCTGCTTGCTTGCCTGCAGTGCGCAGCAGTAGACATCCAAATTGGTGACCACGTAACAGTCAATAACAACAGAAAAGGGTTCATCAGCAATGCTCCTCAAAGTAGTGGGTCAACAGCAAGACATAGTACGCAGGAAGCTTGCTCAGTCGGGTCCATGTCAGGTTTCAAACCCTGAATGCATATTGTTCTTGCTGCAGTTGGAAGACAGCAGCAAACACTTACCTTGACCTTGCAGGACGCCTTCTGCAGCAGCTGCAGAGCAGTACAGGTGCTTTGCTGACAGAAGACTCGCTTAACAAAGTAGCAGCAGCAAGGGAGGAGCTGGAGAAAGCTGACAGCAAATATAATGAAGCACTTGATAAGCTTGAGGTGCGCAGCTGCTTAGTTGCGTGCTGACTTGTTTCTGAGACATATGGCAGCCGATGCTTTCGTGCCGGGCATAGTATGTTAGCAGTGTCAAGAACAACAACAGTAAATGGAGCCACAGCAGATAGATGCACGCTGCGCAGCACTATAGCAGCACAGCAGTCACTGCCCTGCTGGTGGTCCTGCACAGATGACTGCTGCTCTATAGCAGTTAAACAGCAGCTGGAGGCAACAGACTGCTTGATTGCTTGCTTCAGACCTGCAGACTCTCAATCCACGTGTAGCAGTCCTTGTATGAGCCGCCATACTGAACGTTTGAGAGTGGTGGACGCCCACAATATGTAGCGTTTTAGCATGGACCTGCACATCCAAGCCGTCAATACACAGTTAAGCCACACCCAGTGAAACCCGCCTGTTGCTGTTGTTCCTGCACAATAGACTGAAGACGCTGCTGCACGCAAGCACAGGCTAAGAAGGCAGCGCTTAGACATCAGTTGGCAGCTGGTGTTTGGCGTTGATGTGCAGCGCCTGGTAAGCACCACTTGTGCATCACTCTGGTTGTATTGCTGCTACTAAAAACCATCTGCAGTGACACATGGCTTCAATTAGGCTTTGTCTCAGCTGGTTCCTCAGTCACAAGCAGCTGTGGGTTCCGGTGCGCTACAACAGTAGTGTCGGATGACTCTAACCTATTGTATCCTGACTGTGGCAGCAGGTGCTAATGTCGTCAGCAGTTTTGGTGTGTGCTACTTGCCACGGGTGCTTCCTTGCTGCATTGTCCAGCAAGTCGCTAGGGGACTGGCAGACCTGCTGTCTAGTGAGCAGGTTGTCCTTGTTCCCCTGAGCCTCGCTCTGCCTCCAAGACACCTGAATAGAAGTGCATACCCCCCCTGCGCAGGTTTCCAATGGTGATGTAGCACAACTTGAGCAGCTGCTGCCCCAGATTGCCTATGGTAACATCATGTCAGAGGATCCCTCATCGCTGACACCCAGGCACTTCAGGCAGCTGCTGGCCCTGGGACAAGCATGCTTGGACTACCTGCGGGCAATCTGCTTGGCAACCAGTGAAGTCATGGTGGGCTTGAAAGCAGCCAGCAGCACTGATGCATGGCTAATGATGCATGACTTCATGTGCCGCACAAGTCTATACCAGTGCAAACTGGTAGGCGCTTTCAACTAGGCCACGAAGAATTAATCTAGAGTCTGCTGCAGTTCTTTGTGTAGATTTGCACAAGCACATCTTGGTGTCGATCTGACTGAGAGCGAGTCAACAGTGTTGTGACTGTGTCGAGCTGACGATGTTTGCAATGCTCAACTGCTGCAGGAGCAGCAGGTTCAGCAGTTGGCAGCAGACAGTGCAGCGATCCCTGAGCTCACAACACAAACAGAAGAGACACGTGCAGCACTCGCATCAGCACTCAACAACACCATGCTAATCATGCAGTCAGCAGATGCAGCTGCTAAACACCAGCCAGACTCACCCCGCAGAACGTACATATATGGATCAAAGCCAGGATCACCCACAGTACCTGGTAGCCCAAAGCACAGTAGGGGTGGTTTTGCTGAGCCCTGTGACAGCCCTCGTGGGCCACAAAACCCTTATGCTACATGGGTGGGGCACCAGCATGGCCCTTGTTGTCACATGGGCAGCATGACGGCAGCAGCAAAGAGTGGGTATTTGATGAGTAGCTTGAGCCCAGCTGCTGGTATGTTGAGGACCAAGATGGACCAGTTGGACTGGGACATCAGGTGCGCAGCAGGGCTTTGCGCTTCATTCGTACTGACCTTATGACCAACATCAATGCAACTTCAGCCAACCTGGCTTCGAGTCATCTGCTGTTGCTGGGGTGTTGGGGTAGTGTAACGCAAACGCCATGTATGCCGTCTCAGGCTGCGACTGCCAAGTGCAGGGGCTCAACTCCTGTAGTGCAGGCATGTTGTGCCGAAGACACTGGCTTATGTGATATGCAGAGTTGAGCGTGAAAGGACAGAGGCCATGCGCATGACGCTAGCAGACGCCACAGAGAGGCTTGAGCAGCTGCTGAACACACAACACCAGCAGCAGCAGCAGCAGCCGCCCCAGGCCCCAGCTCCAGCTCCAGCCCCACAACCGATGCAACCCAACACAATCCCAGACCTACACTGGTCAACAAATGGTTCAAGAGCAGGGTCTCCATCAGGTGGGCTACCAGATTTTAGAGCATACCTTTTGTTTGTTTCCCTGACACCACATGCATAGAGGTCAGCGAGGGTCTGTGCTGCGGCATATGTGTGGTAGGGAGTGCAACAATGGCAGCAAGGCAGATGCCTGTAGCTCAGCTAGTGTACATGTGTGATAGCCATCGGTTGTTGGCAAACTCAATCAGCTTGTCTGGCACCATTAGACATGGAATCACACCAGACTGCTTCAAATTGGGTTGTGCCTGTAAGATTGTTTTCAACAATTAAGCATATGTAAAAGCTCGCCACGGCAACAGATGCACCCGCCTCTTAGCTCGTGCAGCACTGATCTAACAGCTGCTGCTTTACTGCTCAATCACCTGCAGGTGCTGTGCGTGTTGTGATTGACGAGGATAACATTCGAGCACAGGAACGCTCAGCTGCTGGTCAGCTGCTAAGCCAGCGCATACACGACATAATGCAACACCATGAGTTCAGCAGGAAGTTGAAAGACAGCCACATCAGACATGTCAGTCATTCGGGGTCTCTGCATGGGTCTCCAAGGGTTCTGTACACCACTGTGTCACCTAGTAGGTCAGGGGCGGGGTATAGGGGCCCAGTCAGTCCTTTCAGGCAGGGCTCAGGCTTTGGAGGCCATGTTGGCCATGCAGTAGGAACCACCTACGCAGATGTTGATGATGCCAATCTGAATCCTGCTGGACTGAAGATCAAGACGAGAGTAGATGTGAAAAGCCCCGCACCGAGCGCTGCCGGCAGCCCAATGAGACAGCAGCAGCAGCAAAGACAGCAGCAGCAGCAGCAGGTAGGGACCGAGATTGCAGCAGAAACCGCTCCAGCAGCAACTGCAGGGGAGGACAAGGTAGCAGAAGCAGCTGACGCTGCAGTTGTAGTGCATCGACTAGCAGGCTCTGCAGATGGCCAGCAGGCAAAGAGCAAGCCGGCTCGCACGTCTATGGAAAGGGCTAAGGACTTGGTGAGCAGCATCAGCCCCAGGCGGCTGCTAGGGCACAGCTCCAGCAAGAATGACCGCGAGAAGGCCAAGGAAGTTGGTGAGATGGTGGCAGCTGCGGCTAGGGCTGCTGCGGCAGCAGGTACTCATGGGTTGGGCAAGAAGGCCGGTGAGCCTGGAGCAGCAGCAACAGAGCAGCGTGAAGGGGGCGGGGAGCAGAAGCGGGTTAGCCATCTTAGTGGCTGGAAGTTGGTGGGAATAGGCAGTGCTTTGCCCAAACGTAAGAGCGGGGCTGACACTGGTGGCAGTGCTTCACCTGCTAAGGCTGGTCATGTTGCCATTGGGCGGTCTAGCAGTTCGTTTAGCAGCAGCAGTGTTGCAAAGGCAGCTGAAGTTGGTGCTGTGATGCAGACATTGGGGCGGCCACTGACGCCAACTGAGGCTGCTAGCATGAGTCCACTGAGGTCGTCTATCGTTGCCAGCAACGTTGCGTCAGAGAGGTGATTGCGGCACTGCTGCATATGATATGTAGCAGGATATGCAACGGAGTGTGTCCCTTCGCTTGGACATAGCTGTATGGTCATTCAATGAAGGCGCATCCACTAGGCTGTGGTAACACGTCTCCTCCATATCATGAGCGCTTCAGCTTGCCTCAGCCTGACACTGCTGGCACTGCGTTCAGCTTGCCACAGCCAGGCACTGCTGACAAGCTCCACATCAGCTGCTATAGCTAGCTCGTGACTTTCAGTAGTAATGCGTTTTGGACAGCTTGCAGTTTGAGTGGTGCAAGACGGTCCTGCACCGGTGTGACTGTACTGCTGCCTGTTCAGTCTGGTCACCAGCCTGGTGCCACCTCGTGGCACGGAGTGGCACAGGTGTGACTGCATAGAAGGCCACCGCCGTACGGTACAGGAGAGCTCAACATAACTGCAGCACATCGATAATTACCAATGATTACCGTAGTGAGTTACTGTTGCATTACTACTGGTGTTACACTAGCAGGCTGTTGCATTACTCGTTGGCTTTTGTGTAGTCGACTACGACGTCGTGTTACATTCTTAGGTGCCATCGCGCTACATAGGCCTTGCTGTGATGCTTGCACTCCAGCTGATCGTTACAGCCAGTGTAAGCAGGCTTCGTTTCAGCACCTCAAGTACACAATGAGTCGTGTTGTTGTGTTTTTGGTCCACTGGGCTTTCCCATGAGAAATACCTCGCCAGGCATTACATGTATGATGATTGATTGTACTCACTGTGACAGCCAGTCTGTTGAGCTCTCTTCCAACTATGTGCTACTGCTGTCAGTGTGGGACTCGCATGATTGGGTTGCCACCAATCTTACCAGTTCTGGATCTGACGATTGTGGTTGGGGTGCGCGGTGTCGTGCGCATGTTGTTTAGCTGACGAGTGACGTGTCAGCGTACAACCAGAGGTTGAACTCTATCCTGCTGCTGGTAAAGTCAACCATCATCATCACCGTCACCATCATCACGGACCAGTAGGGGACCTGGCATGTACAGGGCACAGTTTGAATCTAGATCCGTTGTGCGCTTGCGAACTTCGGTGTGAACAAGGCGGTCATGGAGCACGGCGCGATGTGAGCAAGTCCTCAAAGTATCTTCCATTGTGATAGGCAAGAAAGATGGTCCCAAGGCGCGGCAAGCTTCAAGTGTTTAGCTGTCATTTGAACCCTTGCAGTACCAGAAGATTAGAACACCTGTCAGATCCGGATCATTGGGCACGAAGCACGCATTTGCGCTTCAAAACAAAATGTGATGAGTTCCTTTCAGCAAGAATGGTATGTGGCCGGTGAGGGTCTGTTGTTACAAGTACCTGTACCTCGCACAGAGGTGACACGACCATTTGTTTGGCAAGCGCGTACAAGCCTGCCCACAGGCAGATTCGTCATGCTGTGTAGGAACAATCATGCGCTATTAGTACCGTAGACGGAGCAACACGCGACGCATTGAGCTAGCACACGTAACCAAACCACTGAAGCTGTGAAACTGCCATAAGTGTGGAGGGGACTATCAGTAGGATTCGGCATAGAGTAGAACTGCCTGGGTAGAAACGATAGAAAGGATCTGGTGCTACGATTGGTGCGTAACCCAGTGTGTGCCACTCCGCCATGGATCATGGCGGATGTATTTTGGTATTACCCTTACGGTAAACCAGACATACTGCTGGTAATGGTAAATTTGCTGCGTATCCACCGCCACAGGCTTTTCTTGTGTTTCTATCTCCCCGCTTGTCACAGCACATAGGTGCAGCCATTGAAGCACAGTCAGAGCATCAGATCATTGACTGTGCAAATTGGCTCTTGTTCCTGCAGTGCGCTGCGGTCACACGAGTGCGCGTCCGCCCCGACTTACGCCTGCATCGCAGGCTCGGCAGCGTGCCCCACAGCTTCAGCTCTTCACAATTAAAAACCAACTTTACAACTGGCTAGCTGGACACATGGAGATGGTACCTGATCGGGTGAGCTCACCTCCGAGGCCCTGGCGCACTTCCGGAATACCGCATTCACGAAGCAGTTCAAGCGTACCTCATGTTCTCACTAACTTCCGGCATCAGCAGCCACCATTTTCAAACGTGCAGCCTTTCAGCTGACCTCTTGTGCTGTGCGCAGGCATCGCAGTTGACACGCTTCCCCGCAGCAAGCACTGTCGCGTGTCCAGCAGCGCTATCCCCCACAGCAACGTCTGACCCTGATTTGAGACCTTCTCATGGCCAAACAACAACACACAGTGCACCTCTGGAGGCATCAGCTGATAAATGGGAGTGGCTGGGTGAGCCACAAGCGCCTTCCCAATCACCAGAGGAGCAGCAGCAAGAGTATGCCCTGGCACGCAGAGGGCCCGAAAAAACACACGTCCTGCGGGTTAAGGCGCACAGCAAAGCCCCGAGGTTTGAAGACATTGTAAGCCAACTGGAGCAGCTGCAAGGAGCTGGCTATATGGGCGTGTACAACACGGTAAGCACTACAGCAGATGAAAGAGCCGCAGCCACACTAAACCAGTAGCCATATGCTACCTCCCTGCTTGCTGCTTTGCTCCCGGAGTTAACAGCTAAGCACCTTGAGCTGATGTAAACAATCAGAGCGCAGAGCTGCTTGCGACCACCCAGCTTCTAACTGGACCCTGCCACGCACCACATCAACACACAAACAATACACGGGGATTGGCTTCACGCAGCTGAGCTGTCCATGGCATAGTCTTGCAAACCTCTGCAGCCTGAACAGTGTTGCTGCTGTCTTGTGTCGTCAACGTGTAGGGGTCCAACATATGTCTGAACACAGCAATAGACCTCGCAGCTAAGTCCCTCCAGTCGGCTCACCAGGCACTCAACCTGGCCTCTATCCACCCCCCAGGATCACCAGAAAACACACAAGCCCTGAATTGTGCCGAAGCCCACATAACCAAGGCCATTCGCAGGACAAACCTGGCAGTTAAGATCGCCGCTGAGGTGAAGCGAGTGGAGCGCAACAGAGCAGCAGCAGTGGCACAGGGGCTGCAGATCCTGCAGGAGCGGCAGCAGCAGCAGGCAGCAGTAATTGAGGACGACGGGGAAGAGGTCACCAGCTGTTTCTATTCCGGCCTTGCATGATTAGGCTCTTATTGCAGCTATTGCTGGTGCAGTGCCCAATCTCATTGCCACAGGGCCACTGGGCGCGCGGCTCTATGCTGGATAAACGCTGCAGGAACAGGCGAGTTAGTCACTGCTGCAAGGCCCTTCGACTCGGTGCATGTTGGTTATGAAACACTGGCACGGTACATGGCAGTCGTTGCTTTGTTACAAAGGGGTGTCGGTTGTCACAGACAAGAAAGTGCCCAGTAAACTTGTGGAAATTTGAACTGCAGGTCTGCTGTTGGGAAGAGAGAGTGGTGGGCGTGAACAAGGGTTCTTTACACCTGGGACGCTTCTGACTAACCTTTGCTTCAATTGCAATCAACTGCAAGGCATAAGTGTAAAGAATAGCATGGTTCTGTCGAACGTCTCAGGCTTTGGGACCTGTCGCTTGGAGGACTGGTAGTGCATGCATTAGGGCTTCGGCCAATTTAATGTTTGATTACCTGGCAAGTTGCCTGAGCCAGCTTGCATTTGTGTTAACACGCCACATCGTTTGTCGCATTTTGTTCAGCTATCCCAAACTTGTCAACAGCCGATATCATGGATAGTTGTATAACTAATTGCCTCAGCGTGAGAGCAATTTGATTGGGCTGTGCTCACACACATATTGTTGTAGCCTTTGAACAGTTGCTTAAATGCATATCAAGAACTTCGTGCGGCTTGTCAAGGCTTGCGGTTTTTTTATCTGTACATGAGCAATCATTGTCTCTTGAGGCCCTCTCATAGAAGGTGATACGTATATCATCCTGCACTCTCTCACACATGTTTAAAAGTTGGGTTCAGTCTGCTTTGTTAGCCCCATGGGCGGCCCTGCCTATGGTATCTGCCCCACACCAACACATACTGCATTCTGATGTGTGGTATTTGTGTGTGTTGTACTGATCCAGCTTGTCAGTCGTGATTCCACCAGGTTTGCTGTGTTGATCTTGTTAGCTTGCCTTTGATATGAACAGTCTATTGTGCTCAGTGCCTTATATATAGTGTATTGCGTTGTCCTGTGCCTGGTCGATTTGCTGTGGAGGCACCATAAATCCAAATGGCATTGAATTGCCAACAGAGTTGGGCGGATGTTGATTCGGGGGTGCAGCCGATTTTCAGTGCCGGTCCGTCTGTCCAATCATTGGCTGTGGGTTATATTCCCTGTGCATATACCTGTTTTTGATGCGGAATCTAGCAGCTTGTTTTGTGACGGTCAGGTCCTTTCAATCTTGCTATCAGGGTGTTTGACTTTGACTATTGAAAGTCCGGTGAGAAGATCCAGTTTGCGAAATGCTGGGTCAATCTTATCAATGACTGGTTTGAAAGAGTTCGTCAAGCCCTGTCTTGCTTTGCTCAACACTGTTTATGCGTTGCCTATCAGTCGCTATTGCAGATGCTGCATTTTGTTGCTGCTACATGCACAGTTTTGTATATGTTGAGTTGTAATGCACCTGTGGCAGCACATTGATGCCCGATCTGACTACTGACTAGCAGTGTGAAGCACGCAGACGGCGAAGAGCATATTGTAACAGCTTGTCTCATTGATTGCTGTTGCACCATGTTTGCACGCCGGCCTCCAGGGGTCTTCGGGTTGAGATACATAGTACAATCGTAGTCCCCAACTCAACGATGGCTCTACTGGATTGAAATTTCGGTCAGAGTTGTGTGCTATCAGCATCACATGCTTTGTCTAACTTTGGTTGCGCTTACCAAGGTGCTTGCCTCTTTTGACTTGTCACTTGCCACTGCATGTGTGTTGGTTGGTTTCTGCTCCCATACTTGTTGGTCTTGCAGCTTGAACATGCTATGACCTTTCTTATAGAACACTGTGTGAATGTATAGGAGCTGACACCTGTTTGGTTGTTTTGCGGGCTGAAAGCTATCAATATGACGTCCTTTTGCGGCTGCCAGTGTGGTTGAACATGCTGATTGGTCCTTTTTGAACAATGCCAGCAGAATGCTTGCTTGCAAGACTGTTGGCGCTTTCCCAAGAGCTATTATTCGCACAGAATGTTGTTTGGGAAGGCTACTGGTATTGCGTCTGCTTGTTCTTGTGGCTCTATAGAATGCTAGATATGACTTTATTGGACTGCTTCAGCTTTGCGTGCTAGCAGGAGCCAAACCAAAGACATGCCATGCGCAAAAACGCCTCACTGTTAAGCACTGACTCATGACAGCTCGTGAAGCACTGACTCATGACAGCTCGTGAGCATGCTGTGCTTTGTGCAAGCCTTGCATTGAGACAATGTTTGGTAGGGTGGTGTGTGTGTGGGGGGGGGGAGGCGTGACATTTGATCAGCAGCGTATGACTCAGCTAGTCAGGGGTGGTACGTGGCTTCTGGGCGTGTGGGTACCCTGTATTGACACCGATCTTGTCATTGGCTTGGTGACTGCTGCCACACGGTGTCAGCAACAGGAGGCGTCCAAGCTTCCATCTAGCAGCACTTCTGCTCTGTGATCAGCAGCCCAAGTGCCAAGCATGTGTGTGTGTGTGTGTGTTATTGCTTGCACATGTTCTCCTTGTGAAGGGCTGCTCTTGCTTGAAATTGCACAGCATTTGGGAGGCCATGATTGAGGCTGAGCCTGATAATGCATGTCACCGCTTTTTCAACTACCCAATGCATGAGTTGCACCGGAGTCAACACTTCTGACACTTGAACCTGTGAGACCTGTGGTCAATTGTGCTCATGCGGTTAGCAACATATGGCTGGATGCCTTTGTTTGTGTATGTGGCTTTTTTGGCCGACTGGTTGTATCCTGTGGGCCAGTACTTGCATGTGCATTTTGGCTTGCCGACTGGCAATGAATCAGCCTGTGCATGTCAGATAGTTGATATTTGCAAGCAGCACCTACATAGTACGCGTCGCTGCTGATACTGTTGGTAGCTTACTTTTCTGGTTTGACTCCTTGCTACTGCAACTATATCCCGTCGTCGTCTATCAGGCACATTGTTTAGTTTTGAGCAGCTGCAGTTGGCAACTGCATGTGCACTTTGAGATTGACTAAAGAGTATTCATATGTTGGTTTATTGGCCATGAATTGCAGCAGTAATGCTTTCGTGCTGTGTTCTGCTTCTTCAGATGTGTTTGGATTTTACCTAGGTGCGTGCAGTTCACTTTGATGCTTGAATCCATTCCGATTTCATTGCGAGTCTTGGGCTGAGCAGGTGCACTTTGCACGGGTCTGTTGAGCACTGCACGCAGCAGGCTTGTTCCTCACCCTGTGCACGCGAGTTTGCAATATCAATGTCGTAGCAGTGAACAACAAGATTTGCTACGACCAGAGCACTCGACGGACTGTGCCCTGGCGCTCCTTTGGGCAGCGGTCAATATGCATGTTTGATTCAGGTTGGTTGTGGATGGTTCACGTATGAAGTTTCATTCTGTTGTGAAGATACGTCAGAGAAGACACATATATTTTCTATGGCCAACTCTCTACGTACCACAGATCCCAGCAGTACTGCATAGGCACCCTGACTCATACATGTGCGGGTGGTACATGAGCTCTGCAGGTCAGGTGCAGCATTGTGGCGTTAGGTGTTGTGCTGTTACACTGCTATTGTACTGGTGTGTGGATGCCAACAGAGGTCCTGAGGGCATGAAGCCCCAGAGTCATGCAGTTGTCAGGTTGGCGGTGAACATGGCCAGGCGGTGTGATCAGTTTGCAGGGTGTTTGGCCTAAGCTCAGCCGCTGCAGCCACTGAGATTCAGGGTCAAGGAAGTGTGTTGAACAGAGTTACCAGACCTTATCACTCTAGCTGCACTGGTACTACTGAATTGGATTTGATGCTGGTATGCCAGCTGCACTGATGTGCGTTTCATATGAGTAGCACAAAGAATTGCTGACTTGTAGATCCAAGCCACATCGTGTCATACATATCGTACTATGATCTGAGACTGATACATACACATTGTCATAGTTGGGCAGTTGAGCCTCTTGAAGTCGAGCTTTGTGGCTTTTCAAACCCGACTCATTCGGAATGATTTGCAGCTTGTCACTGAAGACTTTGCCAATAACCTGTTTAGATACCCAAGTTGTGGCAACGCATGGTTGCAGCTGTGGCATGATGTTGGTCCTCGCAATTGTTCAGGTCACAAGGCTGAAGGTGCCCTCACAGGCCTACCCTCATTGAGGAGGCCCTTCAACGCATGAGGTGCTGGTTCACGCCAGGTCACCTGGCACTGTGCTCATGCCTGATGTACACCAAGTAGCTGGGCAGCTTGCTAGCAGACTTTTTTGTTTGTGTGGTTGGCGCAGAATGCATGATGCCCAATACACTGCCGGGGCGCCCAGCGATTTAGTGGCACAATACTATATGCGAACAGTTGTGTGGTGTCAGTCACGGTGCGGGGTTTCTCAACCATAGTGCTGTTATTGCTCAAGCTGTTACAACTGTTCCACAACCATGAGCACTGCCAAACAAAACATACGACAGAAGCTCGGAGAGTGGCTTCTGGCAGCGATAGCCCATGCAGACCATCGGCAGGCATGCATGCAGTTCTTAAAGCAACTGGGATGGACAGCAAGTCCTGCGATATTCGCAGCTATCCAGAGTGGGGTCCATTTTTGCGTCTTGCCTGCCATGGTCACTCCATAACATGCCATGCTTCCTGGCGCCATGCTATACTCATTACATACCAGCTGAATATTCATCTAATGCCATGCATGGCATATATTGCTGTATCTGCCACTAATTGTCCGGTCCATCTATCAGCTGATGCCGACACCAGTAAACATGAAGCAACTACATACCACCCGAAAAAAGCATTGTGAAGTATACATACCACACACCACATCAAGTGCGCAATAAGTGTGACATCAGGTGACCTTGAAAGTGACCTTGAGGTTGTGGTGCAGACTTCTACAGTCTGGGCCACATATTGCTAGCCTGATGAGAGTTCAGTCCTACAAGAGTGAGTAGATGTGCATCAAATTGCAGACACGACTGCCGCAGTCGTGAGTACGGTAGCTCATGGGATATGTACTGGAGTGGCCATGAATGACGTACACCAACTGCCATAGTGCAGTAATAGACCCACAGGTCGCTACCGTGCACAACGGCATAAAAAACCAGCATCATTCAGTTTTGAGCCCAATCGCAACCCAGCAATGACTCCTGGACCATTCAGAATCAGTCCAGTGTCATTCCTATCCCCATCACATGCGTGCTCCAACAGGTGGCATGTAAACAAACAAGTCCCTGATAGTGAGGCTTATGCAGTTCGGCCCACAGCTGGGTTCTTATGCCAGTGGATGAGCCCTACTGAACATCAAAAAGTATGCCTAACCTGCTGCAGCAGCAGTTGAGATATCATATGTGATGTACTTGGAAGGATTGAAAGATCTAACATTGAGAGGCATGTAGCTGCAGGCTATCGGACTTCCAAACCCGAGTGTGATAAAGCAAGGATGCGTTAGGTATGTGCCACTATAGTGTTTTAGCTAACTCACAATCACTGAGCCTGTGTAAACATGTTGGGCCTCATGTGAGGCAAAAGAGACCACCTTGATTTTGATGATTCTAGATGCTTGGAAGGTCTACGTGTGTCTTGACATATCAGCTACCCTAATAGCACCATAGATACGAGGCGCCTGCTGACTGGCTGTGGTTGTACAGAAAATCCATGCATGCACATGTAATGGGGATCCTGCCACTTGGCTCAACAGACGAATCAAAATCATTGATGATGTGCCAGCATCTTGTACCTTAATTATATACACAAAGTTAGTAGTAACCCATGTTGCCCTCGTTCATGCGTGGGCCTCTTTGTTCATTTCCTTGACCAAACCAGGTTCCACCCCTTTCAGCCATCCCACTGTATTGAAAACCAGGCGCGGGCATGCCTGCTGCTGTTGGGGCTCCAAGTTGCATACCCATAGCACCTACCGGCACCAACATCCCACCAGTGGGCTGCATCACCCCACCTGCCATGCCCATTCCAAAGCCTTCTGGCCTGCCAGGCCCCAAGGTTGCTGCACCTGACACTGCTGCGCCTGCAAGCTTCGTTGCCATACCCAGTACAACCACTTTGACCTGGCCTTCCACATCCACCTCCGCAGGCAGCTGACTCAGCATTCCAGCGATGGCCTTGCTGTGATGGCGTAGAAGTTCACTGTAGGGGCGGTACAGTACCGCCACAAACAACAGCATGGACACTAAACTGGCTACCAGCAGGATGATGTGCAGGACCTTGACACCCTCAAACCTACAAAAGCAAGAGAACAAGAAAATCTGCTTTTGAGCATGTGTTAGTCTGTGCTATTGGCAGCTTTGGTGCAATCACACCAGTATTGAGCAGTACAGGGATTCAGTTAGGCCTTAGACCGCTGCATCTGGGCTGATGTGTGCTTCATGTTGAACATACTTGCTGCCTTGGAAAGCTCAAGGGTCTCCTGATGCCAACATACTTACTTTGCAATGGTTCCAGCTACAAACAGCTCGGAAGCGGTTTGCATACCATCATAGAGGTCATTTCCTGCTACCCTGCGACTCCACTCAAACCTGCAAGCAGGTATCACGTCAGCAGTGGTCAGCAACAGGATGCAGTGGTAATCTAGATGCTTGCAACTTGCATACGCTACAATTAGAAGGCCATCTGGTCAAGATCACACAACACAATTGCGATCTGCGGCTGCAGCATGGCTTGGCGGTATGGGCTTGGCGGTATGGGCTTTGCAGCTTAGTTGAGCGGTGCCTCTTTGTTTGGTCAGTTACCCCAGTCCTGCACGTACGTTGAATGGTTGGCCCAGGAAAGCTCATCCGGCAGCTGTGAGAACGCCGTCATCTCATCCAAATAGCGGTTTATCTGCAACCACAACCAGAAAGGTTACTGTCATCCATCAGCCGGCTCATTATTAGCCTTCTGGGCCAACAAGAAGCTCCGCAGCGGTAGCTACAGCATTTGGTCAGCCAACTCTAGTGTATCTACTGTCCAAAACAGAAAGAAACAGCACCACCTGCTGAGGGCAGGCGATAGACGCAGTATTGCAGAACGCCATCAACCCAAACAATGTTTCTCCGGCAAACTCACCAGAGCATCAAGTCCACTGTGCGTGATTTCATAGAAGCTATCATCCTGTGATGTTATGCACAGGGATTGATCCTGGCGCAAGCAGTCACGCGTTTTGAAGAAAAGGTCTGCAATGCAGGCCAACAGAAACATCAAGGCCCAGCCGCATTGAGGTGACCAACACTTACACAACATTGGCATGACCAATGAACACAGTATCCTGGCTAGTACATGTGCTCTTACAGTAAGCACTTCTCAATAGCAACCAAGCTGCCAAGAGTTGGCGTGCGATGTGGGGTGATGGCAGAAATTGAAAGGCCGCGAATAGTGTGAGTAAGAGACAAATTGAATAGCATCAATGACCAAGTACATGCACAGTATGCATTTGACTGATAAGGTCCCTTTTGTTTCAAACGCATGAGGTATGTACTCACTTGCAACTGCTACGTCAGAGAAGACCGCTGCTGGTGCTACAGGTTTGAATGATACATTGGCCTGCATTTAAAAAAACATAGGTCAACATTTCCTGCAACGGGCGAGCAAATAGATCGATGCTATCAGCATTATTCTTTAATTAATGTCATCTACGCCAATGAAGTACGTTTGTGCATGCACACCGCGGCTGGTGAAGTTCCTGTTTCAAAGCATAATGTGCTTATTGTGGTGCCAAGGTGCCAATGCCGGTGCTTACCTGCAGCAGCATGTCGCCGCCATACATCAGTGTGGCATACTCCTGACGGAAGTAGGCCAGCTCTTGTCTCAGCTGTGTTCTGTAGAAGTCATTATCAGTAGCTGACGCACTGAATGCCAAAAACCCACTCATCAGGCGGGAGCGGGCCAGACGATATAGAACTGGAAACGCAGCGGCAGAGCAGCACATCGTTGCTTACCCAATGAAACACTGGGGACTGCCGCACACAACGTGATTTGGCAACCAAAGTGACTGTTGATGCGGTCAGGGGGTGTTCAAGCAGCATTGCATGGCGTTCGACACCGTGATGTTCTGCTGTGGCTGCTTATGTCTCAGCGGCAACAGAAGAGCGAGCTCAACTGGGTGAACATGAGTTGTTGTGAGCCTATTGGCTCACCATGCGCACTGGTATCCAGTGAAGCCAGAGGGCCCTGCAGACCTTGCAAGCGGCTGAATGACACCACAAAGATCACCACAACAGCAATCATCCACACCAGCAAAGGTGCCTGCAGTGCATATGCATACCAGGCAGGTCATGTGCCAGGCAGATGCATCATAGACTGTCAACTAGCGCTGCGTCGATTGTCATGACTCAGAGGCGTTCGATGTAAGACAGCAGCAGGGCCACGTAGCGGCAGCAGTGCCTGTAAGGAGGCTGTTCGCCTCCACCCAGTCCATGTTTGGACTGGCTTGGCAAGCCACTAGTTGCCAACTCATTGACACTGCTGCTCACCATGACCCTGAACACAGCCCTGTTATCAGCTACCAGTTTCTTGCCATTGCGCTTGAACTTGGGGTCCATCCATCCAAACATGAATTTGTATGTACTCTTCTTGAAAGCAGCAAAGCCAGTGAGGGTTGGCTTCTTGGGGGCTTTGCTGGCAGCAGCTTTGCTCTTCTGTCTGCCGCTGAAACGACCTTCCGCATCTTCAGCATCTGCTTTGTCCTTTTTGCTCCGAGTCTGGCCAGCACGAGGGCTTTTGGCCTCCTCATCTGAACATGCATCTGCAGACATGTGACAGTTGAGTGAATGACTCAGAAAGTGTTTGCATGTTAGAGGCCAAACGCCGCGGAGCTCTGGCAGCTGAGCTCCGGCAACTCAAGCAGCATGCAAAACCCAACAAACATCCACCCCTGGGATGCTTGTAGGTGTTGCTAATAGTCACCAACCTGACACTGGGGCCGACAGACTTGCACACAACATAAAGGGTAAGTAAACCTACCATCAACTACAACCCGTACAGACTTTTTCTTCTCTGTTGCAGCAGGCTTGTCATCATTTGCCCCATCAGCAGCACCAGCAGTAGCCACAGGAGCACCAGCAGCAGCGTCATTTGCAAGATCCAGCTCATCCTCTTCCATATCATCTTTGGTCTCGTCATCAACCTACAATTGATACAAAATTAGAACTGATCAGCTTGCAAGATCGCACGATGCAGTGCAGGATGCATAACAACGATCCCACCCTCAGCGACAAACTACCAGGGTCCAAAGTAGCAAGCAATCTGAAGTTTAGATGCAGGTGCATGTATGGGATGAAGGCATATTGCATGACCTGTTCTCGCCCAGAAGGGCAGCTCGCCGAATAGATAAGCAAGCAATACTGTGTGCAGGAACATAAAATATGGAAAGGCTGACATGTTGCAGGGCAGATGGTCATTGGTACCCACCGGCAGCTGTCTCTGTGCCATTGGTCTGACTGTTGCTGAAGGCAGAGCCAGGAATATGCTGAAGAGACGCATGTGCGACACATTGCACTGCTGCAAGAGGTAGAACTCATAAGCCAGGCAGCTGAGCAGCACAACCACAACCTGCAGAGCATTTACATTGAGGGAGTTGGAAGCTAGCCATAGGTAGTCTTGTGCAGAGGTTGTGCATCAACCCCTGAGCTGAGCAGTTGTATGCATGCCAAGAACAAAGAGAAAGCTGACAGAGATGCACAAATGAGTAAACTCTGCAACTGATGACTGCTGGGTGACAGGCACTCACCTCAACCACCAGCAGCACTATAATGTTTATTGATAGTTTCAACAGATCCTGCCATGCATAGTCCACAAACGTGTCGAGGCTCCAGGAGTATCCTTGGAAGAGGGACCGTTTAATTGGACATATTGATAGCTGTAATAGTCGCCTAGTCTTGGGCCGAGTGTAAGGGCATTGAAGTGAACATCCTTGGCAGCAGCAATCAGCACATTGCCCATCTCCTGCAGCAGCAGCAGAAACAGCTATATGGCCAGGACTTTCAGTGTGATGGCACCGCTGAATTGTAGCCCCCAAGACATAGTGCAGTGTTTGTTAGACAACTGTGTTCACTCACACCGCACGTTTAATGACACCTCTTCGTATTCACTCATGACCTCAACTACTGCGGGCTGCGATGCCCGCCACAGACAAACGGCGATGTAGTGCATCCGATGCAATTGATGGCAGAGTATCGCCAGTCTCAAATTGACTTACCCACAGAGTTCTTTCTCCACTCAGCACTGTGTCATAAGAAACAGTGCCGTTCTAAAGAAGCACTACATCAAAGAAGCGGCGCTCTGGAAGCTTGTGGTATGTCCAGTAGTCCTGCAGTGTTAACAACCATGGGTTTGGTCAACGAGGGGCCAGACGTACATTAGATGTCATGCACAGTCCCCTGTAATAACTGCAGGCACACAAAGCTGGCAGGTCGCATGTTGGCATATCATGCAGTTGTATGCAACGAACTGCAATTCCTGTACACGACATTCCTTTGCCCAGCACCAACAGAGCCAAAGTCTGCAATGCTAGTGCTCCTGCCGGTTGATGGCCACATATACGTTTCGACAGACACAAGATGCATCTAAGGGGCCAGTACCCACCAGCAAACGTTGGTCTACAAACTGCTGGACGCCAGATGACCCAAGATACAGTTCGCTGTGGTACATGGAAGCCGCGCCATACATCGTTTGCAGTCGTGACATATGTTCATGCATACCAGCATCACTGCATGTCGAGAAGTCTGCAGACGCATGCAGACAGCAGCCAATGAGACCTCTTTGTGCCTTGTATACTACATAATCCTGGGTAAGGCTTGTCACATGCAGCACAGCTAAGCCAGCAGAGCTGCTGTACAGCCGTAAGATGTCAACAGCGTTATCACAATGGCCTTGCCCAGCCAAGCCATGGCACTTACTTCTAAACTGGTCCAACAAGCACTTCTGTATGTATTCAGACCTGAGCACAGTGTTTTGGAACCTATCAAGTGCCCGGGCAACATTAGCGACATCGTTGGCGTTCCTGCAGTTTATGACAGCAAGACTAAGACAGGCATGTGAAACACTGCTGAGCTTTCTCTCACAGTCATTGCTGCATGCTGCCGTTGAATCTGAGCGCAGCATTGCTGTCCAAGCTGCCAAATGCCAACTGAACTAGACTGAACGCCACTCACTTGTAACGATCATCAATCTGCAGGGTCAGGACTGCAAAGCACACCACATGGGCTGCCAGGACGGTAGCCAGCAGTGCTAGGGTGTGCCTCCTCCAGCGATTTGGGGCCGCTTGTGCCACACTGCTTTGAACCAGTCTGTTCAGCTTTTTCAGCCGTTTGGCTCGCCTGTGCAAAGTGCATGAACAGCCCAGGCATGTAATAAGCCATAAAAGCATACGGGTGTGCCATTCCCACCACTACTCTGGCTGCTGCTGTGCATAGTTGGCCCCAGGCTGGACGCTGCGTGTTGAAGATACGCTGCTCAGCTGGCACAGGGGGTACTTGTAGCCTGGAGAAATCTTCAGCAGCACTGAGCTGCACAGACTGACCATAGACTTGAGGCTGTGCAACTGCGATACAAGAACCCACCTAGCATCCACTGCAAGATCCTCATCATGCCCTGTTTCAGCGGCACTGCTCATACTGCCACCGCCAGCCTCGCTTTGACCATCACCAGCGCTAGCACTGCCACCTACACTAGCTGATTCAGCGACAGTACCAGGGCCAGAACCAGCTGCAATGCCTGGCCGGTTGGGCAGCCTCACACCGCCTTCCCAGTCATCAGCAGAGCTGGTGTCTTCCCTGAGACGATCCTCCCTGCTTCTTTCTGCCTTGCATCTGCCTTTGCTGGCTTCGGTTGCATCTGCCTCAACTGTGTGCTTGCCGGTCCACTTGTGGTCCCTGCCCTGCTCTCCACCACGCTTTACTGAGGCACACACAGCTTCTTCCATGTCATCTGCATGCTGCTGGTAGTGTTTGCTGTGATGGCTGTGAGGCGGCTCATCAGCAGCATCCACACCTCCGGCTTGGCGTGTAGGACTCTCGGGCAGCTTGCTGGTTTCACGGACCCATTCAGATGTGCGCTTGCTGCAAACATACAAGCTTCAGCGTGAGGGATGGTGTTTGAAAGAACCATTGAGGCAAAGCATGCAAACAAGCCCAGTACATGGCTGACAGTGTGTTGCGTCAATATGACATCCTATACCCATTGCCAAACTCACAATGATTCCACAGTAGGACCTTGTCCCAGAGGCATCCTTTCCTGCACTTTGCCCTCTCCGCCGTCAGACAGCTGGCTGTCATGGCTGTCAGCACGCTGAAGCCCGGCGCCTTCAGTATGCAAGGCTTCAGCATCAGCAAGGGATCTTTTGGCGGCTGCAGCCTCTGCTGCATCATCGCCTTCTTTGAGCTGTAGCAATGCTGGCATGCTGGCGCTGCAGGCCTCCTGCAGCTGGAGCCGCACCAGCATGCGACTCTTGCCTGACTGGTCATAGGACATAGCCTGCAACATTAGAAATGCAATCAACAACACCGATCAGGGCATGAGCAGCTGGCAACACTGGGTAACCACACACCGAGCACATGCAAACCCAATGTACGTCAGCATCTTGCGATGCCAGGATCGTAACACCTGACCACACGACTTGTGGCTAGTCTTGGTCATAAGAACAATAAGCAGGATCAGCTCCTGTACCGCAGTGCCAACGTTATTGGAGTTGCTATGTACCTGCATCTCCAACGTGAGTGGCTTGCCATCACCCAAGTGGTGCACTGTAACCTTCTTGACAAGGCCCATACGTGATGTAGCAGTGCTGGCTGACTTCATGGCGCCCTTCTTGCCTGCAGTATGGCCCCTGGTTCCAAGCAGATCCTCGAAGCTGGTCGAAGGAGACAAACCCATCAGCCTGCAGCATGGTAGCAAATGAGTTGTCCATGATGCAGCTTGTCTACTGTTGTTGCTGCATATCAAAAGCTTTCCAGCAACATGCGTGTTGAGCACTTGGGGCATCCAGGCATGCTCTGCAGACTCACACTGGGAATGACTTATGGAGCAAGTGCTTCGTGCTGACACCAAACATTAGGCCGGCTGAATCATCTGCACGTGCAATGCCCAGGTGCTTGTCAAGCTCTATGATTGCTGTCAGCGCATCACTCCGGAACAGAGAGACCTGCAGGGCAAACATGGGCATTCACCAGCTGTGTTACAAGCAATGATGCAGATACGTAAGGGCGGCCTGTGAGTGCCGACAACACATTATGCAGGCATGATATGCAGCATAACAGGAGCAACAAAGTCCGTGTTGCCATGCAGCAGGCATATATTTGCCAGTGATATCACACATCTGAATCATATCCAACCAAAGACTTGGTGCCAGAGCCTGAAGCTGTCCGCAGGACCTGAATAGCAGGCAAAGCTTAGATTTACCTGCATCACTGGGACAACATCAGCTTTTTCTGGGTTCTCAAGCAGCTCCTCGTCAGGCTGCAGCATCTCCACACTAAGGCAAGCAGGGATGAGCCTGTTGCGCTGTTGGAGAACATGGAGCAGATCATAGCTTGCGTCTTCAGAACCCTGCAGACGCACCACACTTGACTCATGGTCTCCTTTATTCGGCCACAGGGTCCACATGCCCACCAAGATGCTACACACAAGCGGTGGGTGTGACCAATAAGAACCCGCAAGTCAGAATCGCACCAGACAATAGCTGACATTTGCCTACAGGTCACCGTTGGCATCTGGTGCACTCTGCTGCCAGCGTGAAAGAATTGCAGATACAATGAAACATGCTCACCTTGTTCTGCTTGTCTTCGTTGGCGAGCTGAGCAGCATGCGAGGCAATCTTGTCATCATCTTTGACCGGCTGATGGATGCCTACCCTCCAAGAGGCAGCGCTCCCATGACTGCCACCACCGGCCGCACCAGCATGCTTCAAAGCCTGACTTGCTAGCAGCACGAGCAACGAGTTGTCCTCCCCATTGTTGTGTCTCCATAAACCAAAGACATCCACGACAGAAGCCAGGGGTCTGCCAATGAGCTCTGATGGGTGGAAACCAAACAAGCTCTGTTGGACACCTGCAAAAAGAGAATGCAGTGTTTAAAGCAGTTCAGACCTCCTGGTGCGACTTCAGGCACAGAGAAGTTTGTGTGCTGTCTTGAAATTCACCAAGTGCAAACCTCATTGCAGTGGCTTCTGCCAAAATATTGACACGCCTGCTATACAATCGTACCACTCAAAGCTGCGCGTATGTATCCTGTTGACTCCAACCAACATACCCTGGTTGACTGTCAGGGTCACTCCCTTGTGGTTGACATCCAGCAACAAGCGCTGTTGATTGAGACCCTCCGTGTCACTCGATTTGGTTACCTGTAAAGAGTACATGGCAGATAGTACCTATGGAATGCCTTCGGTCCACAACACACCAGCAAAGTCTAAGCTGGCAAACATGCAGCGTGTGTGCTTTCACAATCACTCACTGATAACCCGGTGTGTCGATCTTGCCTGGATAATATGTAATGAGTGCTTGCTATCTGAAGCTTCCTTGGTGGACATCCTCAACGTGACTGGGACTTTGGTACCGTTGGCTGCCAGAAGATGGACCACAGCCCCAGAGCGGCAGCTTGTGGCACCAGCCTTCCTGGTTCCGTCCTGCAGAAACACATAATTGCGAGTCAGCTGCCAGCAGACATTGACTGTGTGCGTTCAAAATGGCTTGTACCAGTCCTCTGGATAGTGATGGAACAAACGGCATGCTTGCATGTGCTGACTCACATCAAAGCATCCCACATCATGCGTGCAGTTGAGCATGTACTAACTACACAGTGGATCATTGCAGAAGACATTGAATCCTGTGGGTTCCGCCCTGGTGATGTGTGTCAATCATTGACGCCTTTGTGGTCTGCATGCACATGCACCACTCACTTTAAACCAAGCCCCGTGCATTTGGCAGTATGGCGGTGGCAGCAGAGCATTCAGCTCCATCTTAGTGAGAGTTGCTGTTGGGTAGCCTAGCATGGTGGACAACTTGTCAGTGGCATACACCACACGTCCTTTGTAGTCCAGCGCCAGAGTCGCCTGGCTCTCACTGAGCAAGCGCGCCTGTAGTTGCACAACGCAACACGCATAATCGGGCTACACCAGCAGGCCTGCACACGCACGGCTTTGCAAGGAGCAGCATCAGGTACGTTTGCCACTTGGGCGGCGCTGGCCGCTACGCTGCTGTTAGGCCACCTAGCACATGCTTCATTGCAGCATCAACAGCAGCAAGCTGGTTGCATACCTGTATGACCAAAAGTCTGGCATCACTGCCCTTCTCCACACTGCCACCGCTCTCAATGCTCAGCTCGACATGAACTGCTGGCAGGTAGGTGTGTAGTATCTGTGCCTGCATCACCACTCCATGTGCAACACCTTCTGTGGCCACCGCAGCATCCCCGGCTTCAGCAATGAACCTGCATGCCGGCGCAGGTGTGCAGGAAATGCCGGCAGGAGCAGCCTGAGCCACTTTGGCAGCAGGCACAGTTTGCCACCAGCCTCACAGTTGCAATTGGACGCAATTCCCTTGTCCGCTGTTGTTAGTGCAACTTGACACAGCGGTCACAATGCCACTCACCTGTTGGCACCTTCAACGTCAGTGCACAGGTTGGCAAATGGCTGGCCAACTAGCTCTGCTGTACTCAGACCGAAGCTGTCAGCTGCGCTGGCATCAGCACACAATATCAGGCCGGTAGATGCCGTCCAGAACCTCACAATGTCTATCCCCCCAGCACTGGCCGGTGGTGCACGCCGCACAACACCCATGAACAAGGTCTCTGAGCCCATGCCAGCAAGTCTGGTTGCACATAAGGAGATCGGGAACATTGACCGATCCTGCAAACAATGGCACCAAGTGCATGCAAGAGCAGTCTCAGAACTAAAGTCCAGCTATATGCATCAACATAGAGCTGTGCAAGGTTCTGTGATAATGCACCAACTCGTCAACTTGAGTAGTGCAGCTTCTCCAAGCTCCTTAGGTACTAATCTGCTCATGCACACTAGTTCTAAGCCCCATTTGAGGCAGAAAGTTGCCTACCTTGTGCAGTCCAACCATAACTCTGGTCGTATCCAGGATATGAGGCACCCTGGTATCTGTGTATCGCTGTATGAACATGTTGTGTTGTGAGCTGAATGGCTGAGGCCTGTATGCAGCAGGTCAGAAGGATGGCCAGTCAACATAGGTGTTTCCAGGCTGCATGACACAGTTACAACCTATGCAGTGGGCAGAATCAGTGTGTGCTGGTCATGAGAGCATTGAGAACAGATACGCTACAGTTAGTGCTGGTCAGGGAACACCACACTACTTGCTTAGCACCTCCCGCACTTGCAGGAGCCCAAGCAGGCCACACTTACATCAGCACATTAACGTTCTTGCCCTCCAGCTCCCCCTTTTCATACCCAAACATAACAACAGCAGCAGCATTGATCATCATGATGACACCTTGTGCATTGATGATGATCAGGCCGTCCACCTTCTCATTGATACTGCCAGCAGCTGACATATCACCATCAGTCTGACCTTTGGTCAGGTTCAGCAGGCTTTCGGTGGTCCCCTGCTTCACTGCCTCGGCATAGAACTTGCTGGCAGTCCAAGGGTCATTGCGCACATACTCCAAAAAGCGCCCATACACCTTGAGCAGCCTCCCATTGTTGGGGTATCTTTCCAGCACCCTGCACCGCATATGTATGCTGGTCAACACACATGTATGCTGGTCAACACCTCTAGCCCCGAAGCCCAAGCTTCCTGATTAGGCAATGTTCAGCTTGGCAGCAACTTGCCAGGTCACCCTGGTGGAAGCAGTTGCTGAGCAGATGCCACAGCACGCACTGCCATTAGTGTGTGCTGTGTTGTCTGCAGCAACGTTAAGTTTAGCTCCTTACCTCCTGTAGGTGGCAGTTGCACGTGCTCCTGTATCCTCCATGAGTTTGAGGCATTGCTGCAGCAGAAAGACCAATAACAGTATTTTTGCACCAGGATTTGCACTATCAACAGCAGTAGGCATCCAGAGTCATAACCGCCTGAATGCCTTTGCACAACATGCTGGCATCGAATGTCATGCAGTAGGTATAGCCAGCCTCTGTGCAGACTGCATGTGGCAGGCAGATTGCTAGCGACCTGCTCAGGGGGTTGTCATGGCCATGCCAGGTCAGGGTGTGTATAACTTCCTTACCTGCATGTCTTTGAAGGATATCTTGTCGCCCCGCAGCAGACCGTTCCAGAATGCACGTTGCGCCATCAAGGCAAGCTTATGGACACGCACACACGCTCTGTAAACAGAAAAGTATCTCAGAGTGTTTCTCATAGTTGTGTTGATGCAAGTGCACTGCTGTACTATGTAGGCTTGCAGCGCATCAACACGCCCATGCGCCCAGCAACATGTCAGCGGTGTCAGTGTTCACCTGTAGTTCCGTTGGTACTCCACATACCCCATCAGGTCTAGGCCATCTCCATCTGCAGCAGCATAAGTAGCAGCAGCTCCTCGTGTTTGAGCTGTTGTACAGTCCAGCATGACAGGGCATTGGCCCTGTCTGTGCGGCATCCAGGTTTCAAGCCACTTTGCAGGCAATGAATACTCTGCAGATTGAGAATTCACCTCGCTTTAGCTGCTTTGCTAGTTGCTGTGCCACATATATATTGAGGTTGTCCAGCCATGACGGGTTAGCCTTCTGAGCAAGCTGCAGCTGTGTGCGTGCAGCTTGGCCATCCTTGCGCACTTCAATCAGGAAGCTGGCACACATCACCAGCAGTGCAGGATCATTTGGCATACGGGCCATGCCGCTCTGCGAACACAGCAAACATGTCTCAAACCTGATAGGGCTAGCATACAAAGCGGGCTCATGGCTGGGGTCCAGGCCAGCATTCACCCATATATTTGAAGCATCACGGGCTGGAAGCAGGTGCTAGCCGCAAGTAGTGCAGAAACCCTTACCTTCAGCACAAACTCTCCATACTCTGCAGCATCAGGGTCTGGTATGCCATCTTCATCCCACTTACGCATGTCACGGCACAACACAGACACCTGTCTTGCATCCTTGTACCTATACACACGCTTCAGCTCCCCCATCATGGTGACAATGGAAGACCCTGCTGCTCTAGCTTTCACATCAGCTCCACTAACAGATGACAGAGCCAGTTGCTTGCGCTCCTCAAAGGAAGCATGCAAGGGGACAGATGCACGCCTGAGAAATTGGTAGCGGGCCCACAGCACTGCACCTCCAACACCAGTGCCAAAGAGAACCACATACAGCACGGCCTACAGCAACACCAGAGCACACAGGGACTCTTGCAAACGAAACACCGAAGTACAGCTGGTTAAAGCCAGGCTCTCTGCTGACTGCTTTCAGACCTGTTTGTGAAGTTGTGATTTCCATGTTTGGCTGCAGCTCGTTTGCTTGCCTTGCTGAGTGCTCAGGTTGATTGCACGCTGGGCGAGCAGGCGCCGACTTACCATGGTCTGGGTTGCTGCATAATTCGAGTCCAATGAGTGCTGCTCAAGCGTAAACGTCAGGTTGAGAAGTGAGCAAGCGAGCGCCAGCAGGCCTGCCCAGAGTCCAGTCCAAGCCAAGTTTGTCCAGAACACATAGTATGGCAGCTGCACACCATAGAAGACGCAGGAAGGGTTAGGGACCAAGCTGCTTGAGACTCGCAGGTCAGCGGTGGCCTCTGCAGCACCCTATGCAGTGTCAAGCAGAGCCTAACAGCACCCATCTGTAGCGCCCACTCACCTCAATCAGGTGGTAGAGAAACACTCCAGAGACTGCCAAAAGGACGATCACAACCTACATGCAGCAGTCACAGTCACCGTAGCCGTCAACCAGCTGAAGAGCTATCTGCGCTGTCATTTGTTGTGGAGCATGCATGGATACACAAGGGCTTGCTAGATGATGAGCTCAGGACCAGTATCACTGCAACGTCCTTGCACTGCAGGGACTAGTGACCGCCTTGACCTATCACGAAAGCAGCACGCAGTAGTGTGCAAACAGCGCACCTGGACCCGCGGGAAGCAGTCGAGGCCAGTGACGACAACAACAATAACCATCTTCAGCGCTAGTATCTTGAAGGAAGCTTCAGGGTCTGAACGGGCCAACCAGTTGCGGCTCAACGGGTTCAAGTCTGTGTAGCCAATGCTCATCACCAATGTCATTCCAGCAAAGATTACGCACAGGATACCAGCAAACATCATGTGGGCAATGTGCGGCATTGCCAGGCAGTCTGTAGCAGACACAGGTTTATTGAAGCCTGAGTGTTGAAGCCACATCATCGCATTTATGTTCATGCAGTTATGTGCACTTTGCTTCTTCAAGATGTATGTGCATCAGCTGCTGGTCTGTGCTGATTTGAGATGTTGGATGAGCTGCTTGACGTGCCAGGTCACAGCAGTGGCTGTGCAGTCTGGCCAAGCTCGCACAGTGCTTACTTTTGTCAGTGAAATGGATGTGATATGCTGGGAGTCCTTGCGCCAGGTCAGTCCATTGGCAGTCAAAGAAGAAGATGCCATAGTCCAGTATGGCGACCCAAAAGATTGTATATATCACCATAGCAAATGTCTGAAGCACTCCGATGAGTCTTTTGACCCACACATTGCTGGCGTTGTCTCCTTTGAGGACCACAGCTACCCAAGCAGTAGCTGCAATGCTTGAGAGGATGAGGCCCGTAAGGAAGTAGAAGAACGCCACATATGAATCATAGCCCTTGGGGAGTAATAATTGACGGAACAGTATCCACTGAATTGCTTTGTAGATCCTGCAAACAATTTGGAAAGTATGTTCAGTTGCATCGCTGCAGGGTGTCTTCATCTATATCATCAGACCAACCGCCAGGCAATACTGTGCTTCAGCTTGCTTGTGCCAGCACAATGGTGGCCACTCACCATAGATCTCGCTGGATGGACCAGGCCCAGGTACTGTTGAAGAGCAGTCTAAAAACCTGCACCAGAATATTGTTGGGTTTAGTTAGTCCAATCAAGATGACTGTGGCTGATATGACTGTCTGAGGCGCACCTGCAGGAACTCGAGTACAACCTTCAACACTGCCAGCCGCACCGAAGAGTCTTGTGCGCTGTTCATGGTGAGGGTGTATATGGTGGCAAATACCTGCAATCCCAACAGCAGACATCACTGTGAGACCAGGAGGCAAGTTGGCAACAGAACAGCAGTATGCAGGCGCGGGCCATCAAGGGTTGATGGCTAGCAGGACTGCTCAGGTCGCCTATAGAAAGCGTTTAAAAAGACTCCAGCGTGATGTTAGAAGCGGTAAATGCAAAGCTGTACGCCTGGGCGGTGCCGTTGAGGTGCGTGTCTGTACAGCAGAGCTGGCTACGTATAGTCTCTGCAGCAGAACGCTTGCTGGCTACGCCAAAACAATCTCAGGACGGATGAAACTGGTAACAATGCCACGCTGCTGCAACCCACCGCTTCCTGGATGCTCCTGTTGTTCGACTCGACTCCATCACCATTATCTTCCTCCGGACTGCAGCCAGTGTGACGTGTACACTCGGTGCAGGCGCATGTACGTTTATATGGTACAGTGGTGCTGCAAATACTCACCTTGATTGCAGAGCGTTTAACGCCCTGGAGTCCGTATTGTCCGAAGCGATGCTGCCCCCTCCAGCAGAGGAGAAGCTGCTTGCAGACGATTCAGTATTAGACACACTCATATTGGTAGTCTAGTTAGCTAATTGCGAGGGCAAGGGGGGCTATATAGAGTAAGTCTAGTGCCCCTTGGTGAGGGCACTCATCCTCGTCAGCGGCTTCAACTCACACCAGCCGCCTACGCAACAGTGCTAACATGTTTGATTCTAATGTGTCGAGTCCAAACGGTACGGAGACCACATGTGCTAGGCTGTATGTTTCACACAGCCGTCCACAGCTGTCAAATCCAACAACCGGCACATTTAAATATGTGACACAGAAACCCAGCAGATACGAATCTGCGACAAGCACAAGGCGTACTACACACTGCTGAGTAGCTTTTACGGTTTACAGCACTCGACAGCAGGATTTTGCAGTTCAGCTCCTGCGCCACAGGCAGAGTTGGTGCTGCAGCTCAGCTGAGTCAGCACCAAACATAAACATAACAGAAGTAAAACTTCATAACAGCACTGTTCGTGAGGCCAGCCCGGCCTGTTGTTGTTTTTTGGTGAACTCCAAGACCTTGCTTTCACAGGTGGACAACACTGTCAGTGCGTTCGTCCGATCACCAGACGGACGTCGATCAACGCCTCTCTGCTTCCTTCCGAGCAATTGGCCTGCGTCTAGACGCGAGCGCTCAAGCTTCTGCAACCTGTACTCAATGCACCAGATCCAGATAGCAGAAGGAGCAGGTGGCTGCAGACCCAAGCAACACCGACCCAAATATCTCAACAGTGGGTTGCCTTTCTATTGCCGATGCCGCACCATAGCAGCAGATGGTGTATCACCCAACTTGTTGCACCCGATGGGCAACATTGGCCACCAGACGGCAATCTAACAGAAGTAAAACTCAATAGTAACTTGTGAACATTGGCAATCTGTCCCTAGAAAAGCTTTCTGCGCCTGCGCCCTGTGGCTGCTGCTTGTGGAAGCTTTTAGCATACCTACATTATGTGTGCATCATTCTAGCCCTGGCGCAGAGGCACGGCACTTGCACTGTGACGAACTTGTTGCACACCGTCAGATGCCACAGGCTCGCTGTCACTTTCACAGGCTGCTGAGGACCTTGTTGGGTTTGACCAAACGCTGATCACAACACTCTGCGTGGGGTGGTCCGCAGCCTGCTGTCACATTCAAGCGAACTCTGAACCGTGTTGGTTATGTGGCTGCTGTGGCGCATGCTGATGCAAGCGCAACTGGTTGTCCAAACACACACCGCTACAGCAGTACCAGGCTCAGGTACTGCTGCAGCCGCTGTTACCGCAGCCCCTGATCCTGCCTATGCAACGGCTGCAATACTTGCTGCTGCAGTTGCTGCTGCTGCTGCAAGGATCTATGATGATGATGTGCGGTGTCATTCAACTTCTCCAGCAGGTCATTTATGTGATTTTCCCTCTTATCTCTGAATGTGAGGTACCTCTGCTTGTCGTCTCGTGTCAGAGCAATACGCTCCAAAAGGTACTGCAGAGCCATCAGTCTGATAAATGTATGTCGCTCACGGGGCCTGCGACACAGTAAAACCGTCTCGGAACGAGCACCTGCTGTAGAGCACCTCACTGTTATCTATTATGATGGTGCCACAACTTCATCACTGTCCAGGCTCCCTCCTGACATGCAGGCAGGCATGCTGATCAGCCAGTGCTGGGTTGAAAGCTCTCAGCAACTGCTGGGCAGATACCCCTGGATGCCCTATTATGCACCCCATAGCTAAACCCTCATTGAGCCTATGTGAACATCACCATCATCGTCATCAGCTGACAGCAGCCGGCTCACCAGGTATGTGGTGCTCCTCGCTTCTGCAGCTCCATGACAGCAGGTGCACTGTGAGCAGGGTTCACCACATTCACACCCCACCAGAAGATCGAATCACCGTCATTAGCACTCATGTCCTGCAGGAGCAGCCACACGACACATGTAACATGGTCGAGTGCACCACTGCATCATGATATCTTGCTATCTTGGTGGAACTTACAATTAGCAGCTGCACTCTGTGAAACGTAGTTGGGTGAACAATGTACATCGTTCAGAGACAATGCTTCTGCCCAGGAGGCCCCAGCTGTGCACTTTCAGAGGCCTCAATATACACTGAACTGCCAAGTGGCCTGGCCATCGAAGTTCAATTCAACCGGTTTAACCCAGCAGCATCGCTCCAGCAGCTCTGATAGTTGCTAGCTGGTAGGCACCGAACGTGAGCCGATACACTGCCTATCGCTTGTGACATCAGCTGAGCAGAGCAGGCGCACCTTCATATATTGGTTGGGCAGCCTGCCAGTGAAGTTCAGGGGTCGTATCTCAATCACACTGCTATGCTTACGCATGAAGAATGCATTGAATAGGCTTTCACCATGGACACCTAGCAGCACATCAGCTTGACTGCTGTACGCCAGGTCAGCAAGCAGGTCCCTGCAAGTGGCACAAGACACATGGCTGTCATTGTGGCTAGCCTCAGGTTGTGTGTTATCCTGGCTGTGCAACACTGCTATCATGTCAAGGCTCTGTACACTGGCCTGACAGAGAAACAACTGCTCACTGATGGTTTGTGCCTTACAGATTCAGTGCCCACAATCGCCCACAATCGCCCAATGCTGAAGCCTGTGTGCTAAGCTGCCAGTACTCACTTGCCGAATTCATGCAACAAGCAAGATGTGCCATGCCAGTCTTTGACTCCAGCTGGTGGCTTGAACTTAGTACACCACGACCACACCTGCAGTGCCACACCCATATTGTGCTGAAACCCCTCTTAGCTGAAATCAGCAGCGAGTGTGCTATTGCTTATGCGTGTTTGACAAGGGAGCGTCTGACTCTGGTTAGCTGCCAGTAAGCAGTAGCATCCTGTATTGAGGGCCATACCTGTGCACAGATTGCCGGCTGCTCCGCGACAACTGGAAGCATTGCAAGCTTATACAGTAGCTGATCCCTGATGGAGCGTGGCTGCTACCATTTACTATCTGCAGCTGTTGCTGCCAAGCGACTTCTGTCTCGGCTGCTGAAAGCATCTGAGAGTAGCACTTTTGTTCTACTGCCGCACCTGATCCTGGTTAACTAGAGCTCTCAGCTTGCTGCGCCTTGGCAAAACTGCTATCAACACCTGCATGGCAGCAGTACCACACACACTGCTTGATGCCAGTAACTGGCTCCAGCTCAGTGTAACCGCAGCATACTGCAACACTTGGCTGCCTTGCAGCACTTGCTGCAAGCACATGACGCAGGTGTTCCATGGGAGTACTTGAGCAGAAGGGCGCCATTTGCTGACAGAGTGCTTCCTGCTGCTGTTACTCACCCTCAATTTACTGCCATCAGCAAATTCTGGATCTATTGGTGGCAGTTTGTCACGGTAATGCTGGAGAATTGCTTGGCCAGTGCTCCATAGGGGATTCTCAACTGTTTCAGGCAAGGTGCTGCTGATGTTGTCGTTGAATTGACATGCTAATACATTCCTACAGAGCATACAATGAGTTTCATCAAGCTGTTCAACTCTGGGCTAAATGTGTTCCGAGGGAAAACTGTGCTTGCAGGGGCATTCTCTGTTCCACCAAACGCTGCTGGTACTTCTGCATTCACCACTGCTAACTTGGTGTTTGCTGACTGTACCAAACGCCCAGTCACCGCAGATATTATAGCATAGTTCCTGGGTGGTGAGGTTGACCGCTGATTAGCTTCATTGCCAGCTGCTGTCAGCCTATCTGTCGGCAACATGTAAACTTGTTGTTGGCTGCTGCAGCTGAGGTGATCAACATCCTGTGCTGCTGCTGCCCTGTCCACTGCCGCTGCTGGCTGCTGTTCTCCTGGCTCCTGCTACTGTCTGTACTGTGAGTACACATTACTGTCACATGGCAGCAGACTGAGATGCTGCTGGCCAGCTGTTTCACCCACCAGAAGCATCTACCATGTTGGCCATCCGGGTTGTAGGGCTCTGGCTGTTCATGCGGCTGCCTGCTGCTCAAGTGACTCAGTGTTGTGATATCAAATTGTGTAAACGGAGCTAGCAGAAAACGCTGGAATCGCTCCAGCTTCATGCCAAATGTATCAATCGCTAAAGTCAACCTGCAGACAAGTATTGAGAGCCTTTGGAGACACATCAACGCAAGCTACGCCGAGGCCAGAGATATAAGAGCAGCACGAAATTGCTTGCATCTGACATCTGTACAATGTGAGAGTAGTGAACTGCTGCAGCTTATAGTAACACGGTGTACTGCTGCTATGGGAATCATGGACTGCCGGCACCAGCACCTGCTGCCCTGCTGCTGGCTGTGTTGCTCACCTTTTATCCAAAAGCCCGCCCTGCTGCATTACGTGAATGGATGCCACAGTGTTTGTGAAGAAATGCCCGTACATGTATAACCTGCTGGTGTAGATCACTAATGGCACAGTACACCTTGTGAACTGTGGGTGTGCTAATTCTCTGGTTTCTTCACCCCCCGTTGCTGGTCTAAGCAAGGGCTCAGGGTGTGAGAAGTGTGTCCCCCAGACATCGCCATATCCGTAATAGTCAGCCGATATGTTGACCAACTTTAGCCGTGGTATGTGTCTGAACAGTTCGTGCCTGGGGTTGTGCTGGTTCTCATACAAGACATACACATTCTGGTCCAAGCAGACTTTCGTCAGGGACTGACATACTGACGGTAGCTTGGGTATGAATGCTGTATCTGGACATAAACCAGCATTAGCTGCCAACAGCAGCCACTGCAGCCAGATGCTAACCACCACTTGCCACCTGTGCATGCTGCTGCGGGAGGCCATTCGGAAGGATGACAACGCTGTGAGCGCACGATGTCATCAAACACGGGTTTCAATGGCTTTGGAAAGCTGGAAAGCGCGCTCTATGACACAAGGACGCTCGCTCAGCTGCAGCAGCGCTCGCCATCAGTATTCACAGTGACTAGCCGCGGCATCAGGGACAGTTCGGGTGCTGTTGAATAATCATTGATAAAACACAGCAATGCTACCAACACGAATGTTTGTGGCCAATGAACAGCACTGTCCTTATCAGCACGGACGACCCACTGTTCCCACGTGAACAAAGCTTGCACTTTCCAAAAGTACAAGCAGTCACAATGTTGTCTTGCTAATGCACTGCTGCCTGCATCACGCCCGTCGCCAGCTGTAACACTTGAAGCAAGTTACACCTGCGGTGTGCTCCAAACACGGTGCTCGTGCAAGACAAGATGCACAGCAGATACCAGCTGACTTTCACATGTTGTCCCGCTGCTCAGTCGGCACATCGATTGTGCTCACTGCTGGTCCCAGATCGATCTGTGCCACCGCACGCGGCGCAACCCACCGCTGGTCAATGAGGCGAGCAAGCCTGGCAACAAGAAGGCATCAGCCACCTACACACATCTCAAGCACGCTAAAGCGGTCCTACATGAAGCTGCACTGACAGCCTGAGCTCAAAATGGATGGCGTTAGTGGAGTGCATGGTGTGCAAAAAAGGTACATACAAGCACACACAGCATGGGCTATACTACTCACCCAGCCGTCATTGCACTACCTTGAGCATATTACGTACCCAAGGGCAGACAGACTGGTTCCTGACATCTCCGCATGCTGGAGACAATGCAAGCTTGCTTGCGTACTGGGCTGATGCATTGCTAATGACAGAGATGTCCTAGCAGACCACAGAAGACCTCATGTGCTGAGAGCGCTATCTGATAAGTGCTACAGCCACCGGGGGTGCTGTTGACAATAGTCTGCACACAACCAGCTACATCCACACAAGTCTGTGTACACTGCGATGATAAGGCACTGCAGCACAAGTACTACTCAAAATAAACCTCGTGATCCAGCAGCAGAAGGCTGCTGACAATTTCTGTGTAGTGCCAACCTGAAACACCAGGCCCAAAGGGCTCAATAATGACATGATACAAATCAGCTACAAGTGTTGCACTACCATGCTGCAGTCGGCAACAGCTAGCCGCTCAGTGCTGGGCTACACGTTTGACTGATATCCAACCAGCTGTTTCCTGATCTAAGAACCCTGTACAGTGAGTTGACCACAGTTCGAGAAAAGGGATGTAAGAAGATGGGATGTATATGCTAAGATGATCAGTCTATTCAGGCGCTTTCTAGTTGATACTGACTGCTAAACCCTCCTGCTCCAGCAATATACCCTTGATCAGCAGGGTAGGCATTCTGCCAAGCTGGCATGGGCCAATTTGTACCCGCCCAGCCGTCAGCCTGCTGAGCATAACCCCCAGGTGCTGCGTTCCACGGCATTCCGTTAGTCATTCTGCCCAGCTCACCCGCAGGGCCCACCACTGCTGCACCGCCGAAAGACTGCTGTCCTGCAGCCCCAGGCTTTCCTGTTAGCCCAAGCACGATAGATTTGACATGTGATTCCACGTCCACCTCAGCAGGCAGCTGACTCAGCATTCCTGCAACTGCCTTGCTGTGATGGTTGTATAGCTTGGTGTAAGGACGGTACAGCAGCAGTACAAACAATACTGGGCATAACAGGCTGATGATAAGCAGGGCAATGTGAAGTTGCAATACAACCGCCAACCTACAGACAGGTACACCACAGCGTTTAGGTTCTGACGTGCAAAGCTCTCCAGCTAATGCGGTGGTTTGACTGAAAGCAAAAGAAGCAGACATAGTGGCCGACACTACACACATGATATGACAACTGCTGCTCAGAACAACATTCAATGAAATGAGGACATCAGCGTCACATTGATGCCAGCTAATCAAATAACTGTTATGATGCAACGTTGTTAATAGGTGAACATAATGTCCATAGCCCGGGATATGCGGCGACTGCGCCCTGTGACGACATGTAGGTCACATTCCACTGCTGCTGGGATGCACACACATGTCACAACTAGGTTGCACCACTTACTTGTTTACATTGTATTGAGCAAACGTCTCAATGGCGGTGTTCATTGCATCATATCCATCATTTGCAATCACATGCAGCACCCATTCGTATGCTGAATTGTTGGCTAGCGCCTGCTCGTCTGGCAGGCTGGCGAAGTAGTTCATTTGCTCAATGTATTTCTTGATCTGCAGGCAGTGTACGAGCAGCCGAGCCGGTTGTTGACCAATGCCTTGTCAAGTATCACCAAAATACTACTTTGGCCAACACAGCTCAACAAGCATCATCACCCATGTTTGAACAGGTTCATTAGCTGGCAGAGTGTGTAGACTGCAGGCAAGTTTCAGGGCAGCCACAGTAGAACACAGGCCGGCTGCCAGACATGATTTGAAGCTTGAAGCAGATCAGAACTTACCATTGGGTCAATGCCACCATGTGTGACAGCATAATATGGGCTGTCTGGCGCAAAGCATGTGCTTTTGTCAGCTCTAAGACAGTCCTTGGTGGTGAAGAACAAGCCTGCACGTCCCAGAGAAGCATGCTCAGCAACGTGGCTGCGGAGTTCCATCCAAGACATGCATCATATGGTCAATCAACTTTGAATGGCATGTACTGCTTGGACCTTGGCCAGTGCTGAGTGCCTTGCCAGCTGTATCACAGTTTGGCTGCACATGCGCACCACCAACTGCAGATACATGTGCCATTGATGGTAGAGTACTCACGAGATAGGGCGGCATTAGAGTAGATGCTGGCTGGTGCCACAGGATGAAAAGTGACATTCGCCTGCAGTCAAACAACACATGCCCAGTCAATCACCGCCATCGCAGTCACAACCCGCAATGCGACAGCAATCGTCGCCTGGCACATTTGAACAGGGTACTCTATGCTTTGAGTCCGGAGCCCAGCAGCTCGCTGCCTACCATAAGCCTCATTGGTCCACCGAACACCAGTGTATCATACTCCTGTTGTAGGAACTGCAGCTCCGTCTTGAGCTTCTGCTTGTACTCTGTGCTCAGTGCATGTGAGTCACTGTAGGCCAATGTGTTAGCGACCAGTCTGCAGCGGCCCAGCTGGTACTGCACATGGATAGCCACATCTAGGGAGGCTAGAGGACCTTGCAGGCCATGCAGCTGGTCGTAGGAAACCCCAAATATTATGGCGACCGTTGCCATCCAGATGAACATCGGTACCTGAAAGAGCAGCAGAAAAATTGCTTCAGCGGCATCCGCTGGCATTGCATACCATCATGTCCATCAAGCACTTGAGCACACGGGCCTTCTAACAGCAGCGATGCATCTACACATCTAGTCTATCCAGACCAAGTTATCCTGAGGCAGCTGAGAGTCAGAAGCAGCAGTATAAGATGCTCACAGTGAATTTCCACAGTATTGAGCTGTTGGTGATCAGCTTCTTTCCATTCAATCTAAACTTTGGGTCCAGCCAGCCAAACAATAGCTTGTAAAGCCGGGAACCCAAGCCGTGGTGCTTGTGTTCATGCGGTTGCGTCCTGTTGCGGCTGCTGGACCTGGTAAGCTTGGACTTTGTGCCATTTTTTCCCTTATCAGCAGCAGACTTTCCAGCCTTTGACTTTCTTGTTTTGTCTCCAGGACCGGCGTTGCTGTCGTCTGCAAAGTGACGGCACAAACTGGTGGAAAAAGCCAACAGATTGACTTGAGGAGGAGTTGAGTAATGCTGCTGGGCTGCCGCAAGCAGTTTGCTGGGGTGTAATATACAGAATTGTCTGCAGGAACCCACCATCCAGCTCTGCAGCCATCCTGACAGACTTCCTAGTGTCACCAGCAGTATCCTCTGATGGCTCGTCAGCTGCAGCAGTTGTTGGCAGGTTTGCCAGGTCATCATCATCATCGTCATTGTCTCTGTTATCATCATCAACCTGTGGAAGCAGCAGAACAGGAAGACATACAGGCTGGGCTGTACACATTGTTGATCCAGTAAGCAGGCACATCTGCGCCGGTATACTTGCACATGTTACGGGTCCAAGGAGCGGCGACACAGCCATACTATATTATATGTATCCTGACACAGGAATACTGCGGGGCCACCTGCTGTGCTACAACTCTTGCTCATATTGCATGCGGCATGCAGAACATACTCCAACCCCTGCTCATGACATGAAATTGAGCTGTGGCATGTGGACTACTAGTGTGTGCTGTATTGTCGTCTCAAGCAAGCTGACCATCCTCCCGGTGCTGCTTCAGTCATTTGATTTGCTGTGGCTCGCACCTGCAGCTGCCTTTGTGCCATGAGTCTAACTGTGGCTGATGGTAGGGCCAGGAATAAGCTGAACAAACGCATATGTGACATGTTGCACCGCTGCAGCAGGTAAAACTCGTATGTTAGGCAGCCCAGCTGCACTGCAACCACCTGTAAGCACACACACCAGCCGGATTGAAGGCTACACAGGAAGTGAACAAAGGAACAGCTTGTTGCAGCCGATGCATGCATGGGGAACCGAAATGGCGTCTGTGCACAGTGTGATACCAGCAATATTAATGAACGGGCTGATGTTGCAGAGTTCATTGCTTGAGCAGAGGTTACAGGCTGAACTCCAGGGCTGATAAGCCTTCATCATTCTGAGGTTATTGAGACTGCAACCACTCACTTCCACCAGCAACAAGGCAATCAGTATGCCTCCTAGAGCCATCAAGTTGCTCCAAGCATAGTCCACATAGGTATCCAGGCTCCACGCATACCTGTTGCAGTAGCAGTAGCAGCTGTTGGTTCATGGTGAATTGGCAGTTTTCAACTGCCAACAAGTCGCTGCTGGGCCAGCCAGAGGCAGATTGCCACTGCTTGTTGCAGGGACAATGTCCTCTTGCAGACTCCTGAAAACAGCGGACTGCTGAAATCAAGGACCGTACCTATATGACTGCAAGTCACTAGGGATTGACCTGGACCGGGTATATCATTGGGATTGCTCACCCAAAGAACACAGAGTTCTGGCCATTGTTGTAGACATATTGCCAAGATGCACTGAGGTTCATCTTTGTGGGGTCACCAGAGTATCCAATGTGCAGCACATCCTTAGCGGCGCTCAGAAACACGTTGCCCATCTCCTGCAAGGCCACAATGCATGATTATCACCACCACTTGGGCAATCCAATATTGAAACATTGAGCTTACCGCATGTTCAAGCCCTAAAAGTAGGGGGCAACTGCACATGCGGGCAAAGCAAGGGGCCAGGCTACTGCGTGGTGTAGGAACAGCTTGATTAGTTATCCTAGGAACCTGCTGCTAGACGCTCAAAATTGACACGCGACAGCTGTTGTCAGCCAAAACCTGAGGACTTACCCATAGTGGACGGTAAGTGGTCACCAGGACATTTGTTGCATTGAATGTTTCAGGGTAGAATTGCACCTCAGGGAGCTGATGGAAGGTCCAGTAATCCTGCAAGCCCCAAGCAGAAACAGGTATGAACTGAATACTACGGTAAGACTAAAGGTAGGTCTCTGGAGAAACATACACACATAGTCAAGCCAACACAGTAGGGGAATGGCAGGTCTGCATGCGGCAGAACACTTTCTGTAGATTATACCAAGAGTTCTTGTTCTGGTCTCGCCAAGACTGCTGCTGTGCCTGATGCTGCAATACCAACCAGCAGCCGTTCGTCTTTGAAGTGGTCAGCATGTCCACCCTGGCTGGTTCCCAAATACAGCTCCCTGTGGTACCCGTTGGCGAGTTTAATGTTGACTGACAGCTTCATCAAGTAGCTCGCCATTCGATCAGGATTGCATGACCATGTCTTGATGAAGTCACCATTATAACACTCTGCAGTACAACAGACTATGACCTCAGCAAGGTTGTGGGACTGTGCATAGCCTGATCTATATCATGCTGTGATCAAGCTGATGCTGCTAGCACTCACCATCACAACCTACAATCACAGACATGGTCAGACGCATACACAATGTGTGCCCAGTATAATAACAGGTCTACAATCCACAGCATTACAGCCATGTGGCAACAACCCTGCAAAGCTTACTTTGCATGAACGCTGCCCGTAAAGTTGCTGACTGCATGCGATCCAGGGCTCGCCCCATGTTGGCAACACCTTGAGCGTTGCTGCAGGTCAACATGATTATAGCAGTTCAGGTGACTCTGCAACTTGTGTGCTGATTCCGGCTACCGGCATTGTTTCTGCTGCAGCGGTATAGCATGATGGTAACTTCAGGGTCAAGGTGTCTTGCAGACCAATGAAGCAGTGACGCCAATCAAGATGCATCCCCCCGGACAATGTCCTTGACTACAACTCAGCCATTATGACGCAGGCGCATGCGAAACTGTTGGCTTTCTGGCATGCGGCTAACTGCAATGCGTTTATGCCATACCGCTCTCTGGCGCTAACTTCTCGCTCCAAGACCATGAAGCCAGCCACATGTGCTGCAATGATGAGCGCCAGCAGTACCAAAGTGTGCCGCCGCCACTTGTTGAAAGCCTGCTGGGCTATATTGCTGGTAAGCATAGTGTTGAGCTTCTTCAATCTCTTAGCGCGCCTGTAGACATAAATTCCATACTAGTTGCAGTGTAGTGTATCTGTGCCTCTCCGGCACTGGCAGGCTCATGACCTGTATTAAACCATAAGCCCCTTTCGGAAAAATTTGACTTATTATCAGCGCCCCCTGCCTATCCGTGTCAATGATCTTGCTCTTCGACTCTGAGCATGCATTTGTATGACCAACGCGACAAGCAAAGCTTCAAGTTCAGACCCCGCCTACCTTGCATTAACAGCCAGGTCCTCATCATGGCCAGCGCCAGCATTATCATCCACGCTGTCATCTGCTGCTTCACTGGTGCGGTCACTGCCACCTACACTAGCTGAACCAGCATCACTAGCCGCAATGCCAGCTACTTGCTTGCCAGCAGCAGGTTCCGGTGGAGCTTTCGGTCCCTTTTGGCCCTTTGGCAACCCCCTTTCAATAATACAGTAGTCTGTGGCACCGAATCGGTGGTCCCCATTGCCTGAGCTGTTGATCTCAGGTTCATCCCATGCACTGCTGCTACGCCTAGGGAACCGTGGTGTGTTGCCTGCTGAGCCAAACAGTGCATGCTGTCTGCCGCTAGGCTGCTGCCTTGCAGAGGCACCCTCAATGTAGCTGCTGTCAGCCTGCCCTTTCCCAGGATACCTTGGGGTGGCAACTGACAGGTCTACGTTCCTAGGCGTCAGGTAATCATATACATGGCCTCCAGCAGTGGCAGCTGCTGCAGCTTGCCTCTGCGGATAGCTGCTTTTGAGGGGTGGGACACGTTTAGCACGTTTAGGGTCAAATTCATACTCTTCAGGGCCTTGGAGGTGGCTGGCTTCCCTGACCCAGTCCGATGTGCGTCTTCTTGCCCTGCAATCATGCAAAGTGTGATCTTGAGCAGCCCACATGCACACGTCGACAAGACTGTTCACAAAGACCAAGCCTCGCAAACCCATAGGCACAGCATGTGCTGCACCTACGCGGCCAGGAGGCCATTTGGCAACACAGGAGGAGGTACGTCTGGCACAGCCATATCTGCAACTCACTCTGGACCATTGCCTTCAGCAGTTGCATCACTTGCCCTTCTGCTGTCACAATCCTCTTTGCCAGAACCTTCACTGCTGTGCCTGAAGCTTGCTTCTGCTGCTGCTTGCTCTGTATGATGTGCTGCTATGCCAGTATCTCCTGGCACAGCTTCCAAGGCCCCATTTGCAGCAAATGTGGTTGCGACAATAGGCTTGCCTTCTTTCGTTGCCAGCAAGGCTGGCATGCTGGCGCTGCTGGGGTTGAGGACTTGAAGACGCACCAGTCGACGGGACCTGCCCTTCTGCTCGCATGATATAGCCTGCAGGTGTAGAGGCGACCACACTGTAAGCTCCCATCAACCCGCGGGACGCACTCAGGACAGTGATCACACGCGGTTCCTATATAGCACTGCTCAACTCCACCTCTGGTAAGCCAGCATGCTGTACAGCACACAAGCAAGAGTTGCTGCTCCTGGAATGACTACTGCCGCATGGAATTCGGCTGCCTGTGTTTGTACCTGAAGTTCCAGGTCAAGTGGCTGACCATCCTTTACATGATGCACCTTCAATCGTTTAGCAACACCAATACTGGTCATGCCAGTATGTGTTGCTGCTGGCAGAGTGGTGCTCCCTGCTGTGGATTTCAGAGCGCTCTTGGCAGCTGCTTTGGTGCCAAGCAAGTCCTCAAACCTGGTAGAGGCTGGCAGGGCTAGCAACCTGCAAGAACAAAAGAGCAGCCAGGTCCTTGACCGATAGGTTCGACGTTGAAACCTGTCTTGCATGAGTGTTCGCTAGCCATGCTTGGCTGGCATGCAACTCTCCCCTCCACAAAACCAAGTGATGCAATGCCCGGATGTTGCACACGTGCGTATATTGTGTCCTGCTTTATGCCTTGGATCGCAAAGCCCCCCAGCATTATAAGGTGTCTTGTGCTGCAGAAGACTGCAGTGACTGACCAGCTTTACAAAACGCTCACCCAGCAAGTGACTTCTTGTGGAGTTGCCTTGCATCCAGCCCAAAGATGAGGCCAGCTGTATTATCAGCATGCGTGATCATCAGGTTATGGTCCAGCTCTAACACAGTTGCCAGGGCATCACTGCGATACAGAGATACCTGCAGCAAGACAATCGATTCATACTGACTTTGGCAGCACATGCCATAGTGAATAGGCATGGCAGCCCCTCACAGGACATTAACTGCACAACTCCCACCTGCACCAACAAGCAAAGATTGGGCATGAGCCCAGCAATCATGTCCAGTCAACAGGCGCCAGTTGCAACAAACTTTGCAACAAACACCAGCGCTACACATACACCGTGGGGACAAACCCTTCAACACTGGCAGCACGTGCAATATATTGCTCACCTGGAAAACTGGAGTGACCTCTGCTGCCACTGGATCTGCCAAGTGACTGACATCTTTTGTGGGCAGAACACGTATGCTTAGACAGGCAGGATGCAGCTGGCGCTTCTGCTGGATGGCGTGCAGGAAGTCACCACCGAAGTCTGCCGTGAGGCTGTTGTTGCTGCTGTCTGCAACCTGCAATTTCAGGCGCGTCACATGCTCTCTGGCTGATACATGTCAGAGAGGTGGCAGGAGGTGAGCTGATCACATTATTAAAACGATCCGCACTTCACAATGTGAGCTCAAAGGCATGTATTGCAAGTCCAGGTCGCCCAACATGATGCAGCTGGCTGCTTTAGGCATGTAGTCCAGCTTCAACCCCACCTCTGTGTCAACAAATCCAGAGCTGGCAGCAACATGTTTGGCATGTTCCAATATCTCAGCATCATTGTTGAGGGGCGGATGCACTGCCACTCGCCAAGAGCAACCGGCTGCTTCTGCTGCTGCAGCTGCCTGGGTGTTCACAACTCCAGCAGCTTCAAAATCATTGATCGCTTGTAAACCCAGCAGCGTCATAAGGGAGTTATCGTCTCCATACTTGAGCATCCACAAGCCGAAGACATCTATGATAGCTGCCAGTGGCCTGCCAACTAGCTCTGGGCTTGTAAACCCAAACAAGCTCTTTGGTACACCTGCAGGCAGCAGCAATCACAGTTGGCGGCCTGTCTGAGCGGCCAGTGCACCTGTAGCAGCCACAATGCGATGCACATGTGCAACAGGAAGATTGCGGCACCAACAAGCACACAATGGCCAGAGTTACGCCTAGGCCAGTATGGTGGACTGGATAGGAGCCGGCTGAGCAACAAGCATGCTATTGAGCCCAGCTAACAGGCCTTACCAGTATTCACTTCAAGGATGGTTCCTTTGTGGTTGATATTGAGCAGCAGCCGCTTTTGGTCTAGCTGATCAGCTTCAGTGGCTTTGGTCACCTGTAGCATCATGTGTCAGCAGAGCATTTCTGCATCAGTGAACTGTCCGTAAATATTCTTGCAAGCAGACTTGCAGCGATTGTCACAGGGCTGGACCAAGTGACCGCCGTTTGGTTGCGGCCTGCCAACACTGCCGCAGCAGTTGTAGCCACTCTACAGCACACAGCATATGTTTCAAATCGAGCTGCCTGTCTGTGAGGCAATGCCTACCATGCATTCCCCATGCATGCTGCTGGCCCTTGCACGCACCTGGACAACATGCATCATGCCAGCTGAGTCTTCCATGTCCTGGGTCCTGTGCTCCCGCATGAACATTTGTAGTGTCACGGGTACTTTGGCCCCGTTAGCCGCCAGCATGTGGACGACTCCACCAGACCGGCAGCTGCCAGGAGGTGGCTTCCTGCTCAGGTCCTGTGAACAGAACAGAGTCAGACATCAAAGCCTTGGCTGGTGATACGACAACTTTGCACGTAGCAGTAACAGCAGTCTGGAGGCTCTGCTGGTCCTGCTGTTCAGTTGTCTGTGTTGCACAACAGCATGTTTATTGGCCAGGTGCTACATTGCCAGCATGTGCAGTGCCCCAGTCCCAGAGCTTACCTTGAACCAAGCTCCATGTAGCTGGGCGTACGGCTGTGGCAGTAAAGCACTCAGGTCCATCTTGACCAAAGCTGATACAGGGTAGCCCAGCATAGCTGCCAGTCTGTCAGTGGCAAATGTTATGCGGCCTCGACGATCAAGTGCCATCACAGCGGCATCATCAGACAGCACAGTGGCCTGCAGAGCAGCTTCCACATGAAGCCTTTCAGAGAGGCCAATGCACTGTTTAAATGGCTTGTCAGTGGCTTGAGGGCTGGCCCAAGTCGCAACCAATTGACTGCACAAGAGTCCAATCACAAGTTCGGCGTTGGCAGGCAATGCAGTGTCACTGGTCTTATTGGTTTGTGTCTGCTGCAGACACGATACACAACCTATTTCACTGACCTGAATGATAAGAATTCTGCAGTCAGTCACTGCATCAACAGCGCCTCCAAAGTGGATAGACAACTCCACATTGACGGGTGGCAAGAACGCATGCAACATCTGGATGTGCATCTTAGAAGCAGCTGTGCTGGAGCTGTTGCAATCAGACAGAAACCTGCATAACAGGAAGAGTAAGCTCTAAGAGGTCCGACACGAATAACTTGCGCTCTACCCGAGCTGGCTGCTCAATGTCAGCTTGTGATTTGAAAAGCAGCCACAGCGTATGCCCAGCTGAAAACTGTCCCTCGATAGACCAGTCCTTTTGCCAGAGGGTTATTCATCCTGCAAAATAACACAATCGATGCTCGCCAACTACTCAAGCAGCACTTGCACGCCATTTATTGAAATCGCACCTGTTGACTTTCTCAACATCAGTGCAGAGGTCACCAAAAGACTGACCGACCAAATCCGCTGCATTCAGCCCAAAGCTATCAGCTGTGTTGTGATCAGCACACAAGATTACACCACTGCCAGTTGTCCAGAATTTGACTGTGTTCCTGCCATTACTCTCACAGGGCTGAGGTTTCCTTACAACAGCCATGAACAAGACCTCTGAGCCGCTGGTTTTGAGTTGAGTGACACACAACGATATGGGAAAACATGAGCGGCCCTGCAAAAGCCAGGCACAAACAAGAGTTCAACCCGGGTGGTGCAGCAATTAATGGCTGGAGCATTTCTCAATTACTACTACTTGAGCATGCATGCATGTGGCAGGATATGGACTGGATTCTTGTTAACAGCTGTGTGTGGCTAGACAGGCGTGCAGCCCACCTTGTTGAGAGCGACCATCTCTCTGGTCTTGTGCAATAGGTGAGGAACACCAGTATCCACATAGCGCTGCAGGTAGCTTGTGTGCATCGCACTGATGGGCTGCGGCCTGCCACAGCACCCAGCAAGGCACTGGCTAAACAACCTCACACCAGTGTGGCTCAAGGATAATGGCCTGCATTGCTGCTGGTGTCGTTGCTGGATGCCAGCATGCCAGACAGCCAGGTGAACTGAAAAAGGAAGCATACTTCATCAAGCACATTGTGCAGCCAGGTAGAAGCACTGGGTTTCAACACAGACAAAGCCTGTCGGCGCCCATATATGGCTTGCCAGGAATGCTCCTCAGAACTTGACGACTCACATTAGCAAAGACACATTCTTGCCCTCCAGCTCCCCCTTCTCAAACCCAAACATTGTGATAGCTGCATCATTGACCATCAAGATCGTTCCTTGGTCATTGATAATGATCAAGCCATCAACCTTCTCGTTTATGGCACCCAAGACTGATGTATTTTGGCCCCTAGTGATGCTCAGCAAGCTGTCAGATGTGCCCAGCTTCACTGCCTCAGCATAGAACTTGCTAGCAGTTTTGGGATCATTGCGGACGTACTCCAGGTAGCGGGCATAGATTTTGAGCAGTTTGCCATTGCCTGGGTACCGTTCCAACACACTGCAAGCCATGGAATACCAATGCGGTATGATTGCATGGTATACTTTGCAGTCCCGGTTTAGGGGTGCTGTGGCGGCAGCACTGCACAATACTGCAGTATTGCTGCACAGCCAACAGGTCGTGGTTTTTGTCCTGGAGTGGAAGGTTCACTGCAGCATTGCCTTGTGCGCATGCAAGCACCTCAGGGGCTGAAATGCTTATGCAACATTGTAGCCTTCAGCACGAAGGCCTACAAAGCAAATACCCCTCACCGTCGATAGGTATCAGTTGCTTTGCCTTCAGTCCTTTGAAGGGCCTTGATAGCGAGCTCAAGCTGTGACACCTGAGTGGTCTCGTGCAGGAGGCATTGCCAAAAACGCCTCTGAGCCAGCAGGGCGCACTTGTGAGCACGAACACATGCCCTGTTATAGCAACAACACAGTTTCTGTGGATTGTCAGTGTCCCTGCAAGGGCGGTCTGCTACAGCTTCACACACAAAGCCTGAAGTTGGCCAAACACAGTAGGAGTGGCTGTTGAACCGGCCGGAAGAATTACCTGTAGCTGCGTTGATACTCCACATAACCCAGTAGGTCCAGGTCACCATCCTCTGCACAACAGCAGCAGTAGGCACAACCACTTTGCAGTCTGTGCCACAGACAGGTAGGCTACATGCACTGCCGCCACCCGTAGCAGCAAGCACCTGCCGCTTGGCCTCTGCAGCTCAACATGTCAAACTGTTCAGAATAGCTAAGTGCTGTGACAAGGCTGCCACACTAACGAGGTAAACAGGCACATGCAGTTACAGCAGGCAGAGGCTAAGCCTCCTTGCGCACCTCCTCTTAGCCCTTTTGTCAGTTGTTGTGCCACATAGATGTGGTATCTGTCCAGAATGGAGGGTTTAGCTTTCTGTGCCTGCTGCAGTGTTGTTGTCCCTCCATGCACATCTTTGCGCACTTCAATCAGGTAGTGAGCATAGAGAACCAGAAGGGTGGGGTTGTTGTGAAGCCTGGCCATGCCACACTGCAACCACAGACCGCAGCCTGTCAAATGGAGTCAATCCAGTGAGTGACCTATACCAGGCCATAATAGGTACGAAATGGCCTACCGCCAGATGCGATACAACAGCAGCAGGGTCAGCTTAGGATCCCATGCATGAATCGCCACGGCTCCCTATCTACAGAGTTACACTGTTGCCATATGTGTGTTTGCTGTTATTCATGGCCACTAGAGGCGTGTGCTAAGTTTGTGATTGTTGAGGCGGCATACAAGACACACAGACCAGTCAGTGTGTGCCAGGTCACACATGCGCATGGTCGCAAGAACGCATATTGCAAGCTCAACTAAGGGTACCATCCATACAAAGCCCAACAAACTTATCCACTTCAACCAAATTCATACAACTCCTGGGAGCATGCCACCCACCTTGAACACAAACTCTCCAAAATCAACAGCAGCAGGATCAGCTATGCCATCTTCATCCCACTTCCTCATGTCACGGCACACCAGTGACACCTGCTCCACGTCTTTGAACTTATGCACTGCTCGGAGCTCTGTCGCAGTCAGGCCAGCCAAAGCCACTGTAGATGTCTGGGGTTCTGTACTGTCGCAGGCTGTAGTTGCGTCCTCTACCAGATTACGGTATGCTTGCTGCACCCTTGCGGTGATGTTGCGTGGGCGCAGCAGACGAACCCAAGAAAACAGGACGCCCAGTACCAGCAACGGTAGGGTGCAGTACAGCAGGGCCTGTATACACGACAGACAGCGGTTTCAGTCAAGTTAGCAGCCGTGCGGCTTGACATGACATCTGTCACTGGTTGCTGGGGACAGCTGAGCGTGCAGCAGAAGAGCGATGATGTGCCGTGGGTGCAGCATACGGACCTAAGTACACTGTCTTCCCCAGAGTGCCCAGCACCAGCAGTGGAAGACTGTTTTGCAGCAAGGCGTGTGTACAGGGTTGACACTGGCCCTTTGCCGGTCAGCAGCTGGAATGGCTTCATACAACGGACGTCAGCATTTGCTGGGTGACAACTTGCACACTGCTGGTCAGGGCAGGGCCACCGAGCACAAGAGCAGAAAGCAGCAGCCAGACAGCTTACCAATACAATGTTTTGAGCATAGGCCGGTTCCTGCACGTGGCTTGCCAGGGTGAACTCCAGCGTGAGGGTCAAGCAAGTCATTGCTAACATGCCACTCAACAGTCCTGTCCATACCATGTTAATGCTTGGCAGGTAGTAGGGCACCTGAAGCAGCAAAAGTGATCAGTCCCTCCATTTGGGCCTGGCTACATTCTGCAGCAGCTACTACAGCCATGTATTGGTGCACACACGTGGCGTGCGCTTGCCTGTTGCATCCGTATGCAGATCCGCTGCAGGATTCAGTTGCTGTCTGCTGCCCATGGGCTTGAGCTTGCAACTCAGGCTGTGGTTTGAGCGTGTCGATATGGGAAAATGTTCTGTTCACTGTCTAGCCACACGCACTGAACCATAGTCTCACCTGCCAACACTGGTTGTGAACAGCAAAAAGAGCAAACACAAGCATGAAAACGACTTGTGGCTTGTCAAGGCCACTGAGGGCAGAGCTGACGATCACTAAGCAAATCTTGTCCAGCAGAATCTTGAAGGTTGCTGCAGCATTTGAGCTGGCAAGCAACGTGCGGGTCATAGGGTTTAAGTCACAGCTGCCAAGTGCCTGCAGCGACATTGGACAACTGAGACGGCTTGGCAGCACAGTTGTGCAACCGTCGGACAGTGAGTCAAGCACTGCTGTGTTGTTGTGAGTTGTCTGCCGTACAAAATGCATGCTGCATGCACCAGCCGCATCGGCAGACTTGCATTGTACAATCAGTTCTCAGAGTGAATGCTGGCTGAGTCTCAAAAAGACACACAGAACTGCTGATGCAAGATGGGATGTGCGAGCCAGCTGGCAACTCACCATCAGAAGGCTAAAGGCGCTGAATAACACCGAAGCCACCCCACCAATCAGCATGTGTGCTGTGTGTGGTGTAGCCAGGCAGTCTGCAGGTATGAAGCAGCAGACATGTTCGTGCTGGACGAGTTTGCTGGCATTTAGTTGATACAGGGCCAACAGCTTCTGGCATGCCCAGCAACTGCAGGATTATGGACTGTGAACTCTCTGTGCTTGGCAAACACTGCTAGAATGGGGTCATCATCAACCTTGTCCAGAGGATGCTCACTCTTATCAGGGAAGTCCAAGTGATAGGCATCAGCGCCTGATGACAGATTCCTCCATGAACAGTTGAATGGTGACACCAGGTAGTCCAGAAGTGCAGGATACAGAACAGTGTAGATGACCTTTGCAAACAGCTGCACCCAGCTGAGCCACCTGCAGAACCAAGGAGAACCTGGAGACAACCGAGGCATGCGGAGTAAAATCTCACTTTGTAGCGGATTGGGAGCATACCAAGAGTACCAGCAAGTGTGCTTGTGGCCTAACAAGAGCTGAGACATCGCCCTTTGCTCTCCTTACGCCAGGCGCTAGGATAGCCTTGCCAGTAGGGCATTGGCCATCAGGTGGTAACACCGCCAGGATGCAACACACATTGAGGCGGGTTGCGCTACTGCCCAACTGGGGTCAAGGCGAGGTTGAAATAGATGGGGAGAGTGGCTACTCCAGTCGCTCCAGAAAGCGGGTATACACCCAGCAGCTGCAATCTCCAGCCGTCTGTTACCTGTGGGCAGCTGTTCTTCCATCCAGTCACAGCTAACCACACATGGGCTGTCAGACCCTGCAACAGGCCTTGCCACTCACCTTGTGAAGTAATTGTTGGTCTTGCTGCGCTTGAGCATCGATGCGATTGTGATTGCGTACGATATGTTTGCGCACACCATGCCTGTGATGACATAGAGCCCAATGATGTATGAAGTATAGCCCTTATGAACTGCCAACACCCTGAATTGCAGGATGTTCAGCAGACCCATGCTCCTGCAGCAAGTGAGCACACAACTATTGAGACACATTATCAACCACATAATCTCAATGCCACAGCACAGCAAATATGCCAACAGCACCTCGATGGCCGTTTTTGGCCACAAGTGAATGTGTGCAGAGTCTGTAAATGTGGTAGAGGGCAATCTCTGAGCAAACAGAATCAGGGCGTTGCATCTCCTGCACCCTGACACACCACAAAGCCTCCGGTAGACGCTGCTTACCAGTGGTTCTTGATTGCCATTGCAGGAACAATGTACGCAGCTTCTGAAAGGATTCTAAATGCCACGCTGACCACAATCTTGTACAACTGCAAACATAGCAGCAATCATCGTGTGGTGTGTTGGCTGGATGGTCAAAACATGGTGGGACACAGCTGTGCTCAGCAGTGCCTGCTGAGGTTGGAGCGTCAGAGCAATTTTGGCACCAAGAATTTTTGGAACAGTCCATTCAAAGGGTTGAAGCTGCTATTCAACTGCTGCACATGCAGCCGTGCATGTCAGCTTCTGCTGACTCTGCTGCAGCTTCGCTGTGCTAATGCGCTGCTTCTGTGCACCTGCAGGAACTCCACTGCGATCTTGAATCCAGCCCAGCGCCAAGACCTGCTGAGTGCTTGGGTCGAGTTGAGAGTGTAGATTGTGTAGAAGACCTGCAATAACGGTTATGTGCATTCAGGACCAACTGCATTTGCTGATGCGGGTTGAGCAAGCTGCAGGGCTGCCCTGCTGGATCCAAGCCAGCATTTGAGTACGCTGGGCGGCCCATGAGCCTCACCACATCCCACAAGCCTCTGGTCTGCGTTTCCAGGTCATCTTGCTCCTCCTCTTCTTGCCTGCATACCAGAAGTAATCACCAGGTGGTTGCTGTATACAGCACAGAACTGCTTGTGTTGACATGTCATTGCACACTCAGGGAATGTGTGAATACGCGGTGTAGACAATTCTCGTACAAATTCTTGTGAAATGCTGTGTTCGGCCTCACTTCACGTGCCTGGCGCTCTGCTCTGGCAGGGTCCGGCTGCAGCAGCACTAGCAGGCAAGCTCACCATTCCTCGCCAGTCTCGACGGGCCTGTCCGATTGCACAGACGAGGCAACGCTGCTTGCCCCGCCGTCAGAGCTGGCATCATCATCCTTCATGAAGTTTGTGTGGCTGGAGTGGGAGCTGGGTTCTCAGCTAGTGGCTTGGGCTCAGTCAGCAGTAGCTACACTGTAGTGCCGTGCTTGCTATAGCTTGCGCAAAGCCGCCTGCCTTATTTCAGCCGCTCCGAAAGCTGTGTACTCTTGACATCGGTGCCTATTGTAGGTGACAGCACTCTATTGCCTGCTATGCGCTGCTCCAAGGTCTCCTCGGGACTGGATGTTGGGGACGCTGTTTGGCACAGTTAATGGCTGTCCTGTTCATGGGAATACTGCAGGCTCACCACAACATTCATCCTGCAAATATTTGAGGGTGGACACCGAGTCATGATACGGGGAGACTGCAGCGCAGCTAATTTTGCACAACCGACACGTGCGCAGGCCCTGAGGGACTGGGCCGGAGAACGCAAGTTGCGTTGTGTCAGCAATGGCAACGCCCTTGAAACCATGCCAGTAGACACTTGGCAGGTTTGCGCTTGCTCTTGCAAGGGTTGTAGCATGACAGCAAGTTTGAATTCCAGCGCCTTCAACCGCTGATGCCTCGAACTGACCGGCCATGCAGCAGGCCACAGCCGTTGATCACGAACTCAGGCCATATGCCACGGACCTATGCCAGCTATCGCTCCCATCAGCCGTTCACGGGAGCTCTCAGCAGTTGTACCAGCAGCTGTAACTGATGCCAACAAGGCCGTCGCGAAGCAACACCCTCACGCCGGTGATTGTAAAGGCCCTTTTTACTAAGCCTGGCTATGTTTCGCCATGCCAGGCCCTGGCTGCTGTGGGCAGCCAGCCCATACAGACGCAACAACGGGCTGCCTGTGACATGGTACTACAGAGACAAGTTGCTGCAGGCCCCTAGCTGCAGTGACGACCCTTGACACCAGGATCGTGAGTCAGTCCTAAGATCGCACTAGAATCATATGGATTCAAACAACATATGAGAAAGTTATTGAGCCATGCAACAGGATAGATGCGCTGGCAAGAGCTGCGATGTCATGCATGGGGGTTGCCACCCAAAGGAGTCTTGGGCTGCTCATGACAAAGCTCTGACAGGCTCTGACGCTGACACTTCAAAACCATCAACTGCACCATCAGTTTACCCGAAGTGAAGTGAAACACAACATATATGTTTTCAGCTACCGTAGTGCCGTCAAAGGACTGTAGAAAACAAGAGTTACACAGGGCTGCAGAGTATGCAGACTTCAAGCCTCTAGCACTGGTAGCAAAACATTCTATGTTGCATGAGCTAAACTTCATTAGCAGCGGTACCGAAACATGCAGAAACAGCTAATGAGAGGGCTTCTGCTGGGAAAGCCGGAATCAGACGGCAACAACAGTGCATCGCATCTGCTATGCTTGTTGCTAGCTAGCATAATGACCATAGTCAATATCCTGTTTCCCAATGTGTTGCAACTGGGAGTGCGATACTGCGCAGTTACAACAAGTCCGGTCGAAGCGTCACAGCTGTCTGGCTACTGAATACAGTTACAGCTGCTCGAATGTGCTGCGTTGGCTGCCTCAGATGCTAGCTGTTGGCTTTACTAGCGTGTGGCTGCACTGCCCGCATCTTGACAAACGGAAGAAGTGTCCCTGCTATCAATCCTGCTGCTATGCTGGCTAAGTTCCTTGTTTCTGTTGACTCTCCAAACCACCAAATACCAACTGCCGCAACCAGAACTTTGTTAAAGGAGCCTACTAGACTATACAAGGTGGCTGTTGTCAACGACACAAACCATATACTACTGAAGCTGATTACGAATCCAAAAAGCCCACCTAAGACTGCTAGGGCTTGAAAAGAGGGATCGTACAAAGCCTTCTGTTGCCAGAACCCAATGAGCTCCGCTCGTAGCAGCACTAGCAAGAGCGTGAGCGGCAATGAAAGCATGTTATTGTAGTACACCATGGAAAGCTGATTGAGTGGTTTATGGTCATGCGTGTGACTGCTGACTTTCTCAGTCACTCTGCTTAGATACAAGGCATAGCCAGCGGTAAACACATTGTTCACCATCTGCCAACCATAGCCCCTCCATGTGAAGTACATATCAGTGAGGCCCCCGGTAAACACGCTGGCAACCATGAACAACAAACACACCCACACCTGCCATGTGTACGCCCGTTGGAAGAATACAAAATCCCCAACTATGATCAGCAGATTGGACAAATTCTTCAGTACAGATACCATACCAATGCCAACAAGTTGAAGGGCATAGAAGTTGGTGGCGAGCATAGCTACAAAGATGAAATTGACCGGCATCCATATGCGAACTATATCCCAGCTTAGCGGCTCTACTTCTGCCCAGCCCATGATATTGCAGAAGCGGACAAGGACCACTGCTAGTAGGCAGTGAAAGCAGAGCAGAGCATGCACAGCAGTAAAGTCATAGTGCACAAGCACCTTCTTGTTCAACAGAGATAGCCCTGCACTGCTGAGGCTGTACAAGATGCCAGACATTATAGCCGCTCTGCTGGCTGCGATATTCCGGTCCCTGTGCTGGTATCTGTTGGGCTTCGGTTGCTGCTGTTGCTGAATGTACTGCTTCTGGGCTTGCGCCGCTTCCTTGCCGCCTGCTTTCTCAATAGTCTCCGGTTGCACAGACGGCAGCAGCATTGCCCCGTCGTCAGAGCTGGCATCATCATCCTTCATGAAGATAGAGTGGGAGCCGGGTTCTCAGCTAGCGGCTTGGGCTCAGTCAGCAGTAGCTACACTGTAGTGCCGTGCTTGCTGTAGCCTGCGCAAAGCCGCCTGCCTTATGCCAGCCTCTTCGAAAGCTATGTTTTATTGACCTCGGTGCCTAGTGTAGGTGATTGCACTCTATTGCCTGCTGTACGCTGCTCCCAAGGTCTCCTCCGGACTGGATGTTGGGGACGATGTTTGGCACAGTTAATGGCTGTCCTGTTCATGTGGATAATGCAGGCTCACCACAGCATTCATCTTGCAAAGATTTGAGTATAGACACAGAGTCATACTACGGGGACACTGCAGCGCAGCTAAGTTGGCACAACCGACACGTGCGCAGGGACTGGCACTCAGAACGCAAGTTGCGCTCTGCCAGCACTGGCCACGCCCTTGAAGCCATGCCAGTAGATACTTGGCAGGTCTGCGCTTGCTTTTGCAAGGGCTGTAGCATGACAGCAAGTTTGAATTCCAGCGCCTTCAACCGCTGATGCTTCGAACTGACCCATGCAGCCTTCACAGACGCAACCACAGGCTGAGTCGGTCCTAAGATCGCACTAGACCCATATGGATTTCAAACAAAAAATATATGTTTTCACCTGCTGCCGTCAATGGGCTGCAGAAGAAGAAAGATCACAAAGGGCTGCAGAGTATACAGAACTCGAGCCACTGGCAGTGGTACCAAAACATGCAGAAACAGCTATTGAGAAGGCCAAGCGGAACCCAGAGACGGCAACAGCAGTGCATCGCATCTGTTATGCTTGATGCTAGTCAATATCCTGTGTCCCAATGTGTTGCAATTGGGAGTGTGATACTGCGCAGTTGCAACAAGCCCGATCGAAGCATCACAACTGTCTGGCTACTGAATACAGCTACAGCTGCTCAAATGTGCTGCGTTGGCTGCCTCAGATGCTAGCTGCTGGCTTTACTAGAGCGTGGCTGCACTGCCCGCATCTTAACAAACGGTAGAAGTGTCCCTGCTATCAATCCTGCTGCTATGCTGGCTAAGTTCCTTGTCTCTGTCGACTCTCCAAACCACCAAATACCAACTGCCGCAACCAGAACTTTGTTAAAGGAGCCTACTAGACTATACAAGGTGGC
>NSMO01000004.1:88730-104790 GCA_002588565.1 Coelastrella sp. UTEX B 3026
CTTTCTCAGTCACTCTGCTTAGATACAAGGCATAGCCAGCGGTAAACACATTGTTCACCATCTGCCAACCATAGCCCTTCCATGAGAAGTTTATATCAGTGAGGCCCCCCATGAACACGCTGGCAACCATGAACAACAAACACACCCACACCTGCCATGTATACGTCCGTTGGAAGAAGAAAAAATCCCCGACTATAATTAGCAGATTGGACAGATTCTTCAGTACAGATACCATACCGATACCAACAAGTTGAAGAGCATAGAAGTTGGTGGCGAGCATGGCTACAAAGATGAAATTGACGGGCATCCATATGCAAACTATATCCCAGCTTAGCGGCTCTACTTCTGCCCAGCCCATGAAACTGCAGATGCGAACAAGGACCACTGCTAGTAGGCAGTGAAAGCAGAGCAGAGCATGCACAGCAGTAAAGTCATAGTGCACAAGCACCTTCTTGTTCAACAGAGATAGCCCCGCACTGCTGAGGCTGTACAAGATGCCAGACATGATAGCCGCTCTGCTGGCTATAATATTACGGTCCCTGTGCTGGTAGCCCCTGCTGCTGGGCCGTGGTTGCTGCTGTTGCTGATTGTACTGCTTCTGGGCTTGCGCCGCTTCCTTGCCGCCTGCTTTCTCAACGTCGACATCAAATCCATGTTGTTGCTGTTGATAACCATATGGGCCGTAATCAGGGCCGGACTGGGACTTTTTCATGGCATTGGGAGGGCTCAGTAGCACGGCTGTCACAGCAGGAGCATAGTTCGTAGCAGTTGCATTAAGCTGTCCAGGCAAGACTGAGTCCACATTAAAACGCTCCTTGATTTGGCAATTTCAGTTGCTTACAGCAAACGGCAGGCGCAGACCATTGAATTCAGCGACGCAGCAGAAAGGGCGGTTAGTGCGCTTTAAGGACCAGTGCGCACCGAGGAAGCACGCTTTTTGATATGATAATCAGGTGTCGTAATTGTGTTGATGCTTCACCGCTGCCATACCCTGCTCAAACCTGACCTGTCAAGGAATTCGTAGCTGGCCACCGCCGATCCCGCTCTACGCACTTAGGGAGTGGCATAACGCGTATACATGGCATTCAATGTATACAGGGCGTTCAAACCGCTTCAGGCTTACTTGCCTGGCACCTGCATTTCTGGTACTGTACCTGCTTTCGACAGGGACGATGGCCAAGCAGCTTGCCAGCCTTGGCCAATGGGTTAGCCCCATCAGTAGCCAGCTGATAGTATCAAAGGTGATAACCGCGCAAAGGCTCACACGCTGCTCCTTGCGGATGTACCGCGCAAGTAGGATCCTCACCTTTGGAACTCGTGGATCAGGCCCACCATGATTGCTGAGGGACCAGAGTATACACAAACGCACTGATCGTTATTATAAAGAACGAATGCGCTACAACCAAACGTGTGCGGTCCCACACATGGTCTCATAAGAGTGTGCACCTGCACGGGAGTACCGGGTGCATTGATAGCCAATCACTCAGCGCATTTGCTGCTGCTGTTGCAGGTTTTGAGGCTTGGGAGCCCAAGTGTTCTGGCAAAAGGAGACATATGCTGGATCGAGGGCCGGCCTAGTGAGCAGGGCCGTTCTGTTCTTGTCAAAAGGCAAGTGAACTTGGACCTTGCTATCAGGTCTCCTGCCAGGCTGGCAGCAATCGACCTACCTTTATTTGCAGCTATGTTTCCCAATCCAGCAAATGGATGGAGCTCTGTGGCCTGATCACCTTGAATGGACACAAAGTGTTGCGTTGCCCGTCTGGTGTTGGTCTGGTGTTGTAGGTCCTCAAATGACGGGTCAGTTCAGGACGTCACTCCCAAGCCAGACAGCGGCTTCAATGTGCGCACACGTGTGCATGAGTATGGAGGAGGAGAATACTTGGTCACTGATGGCAAGGCCTACTTCAGCAACTTTGCGTAAGTAGTACAGCAGTGAAAGCAGCAGCAGAAAGTGTGACAGGACAGTCGGCCCACCGAACAAGCAAAGACTGCAGCTTACGATCACACAGCATATGCTTTTTTGGGCAAAGGCGTATGCCCTGCACCAGAGGCTCCTTGTGCACAATGCCCAGCAGCAAGCTATCTTGCTCTGATGCCTGCCTAGCGCTCATGAGTCTTGTATGCCTACTTCCAAGCATAGAACGTTCTATTTCTATCCGTTAATGTAGCGGACCATACTCAGACTTTCAGCAAAACCACCCCAGAAGTCCCCCTAAGCAATACCACCAGTTAAAGCAGCAACAAGTCGCGTGGTGGTTTTTCATTTCCGCGTGCTGCAGTGATCAGCGCGTGTATGTACAAGACCTCCATGCCGGAAGTGAGCCCAAGCCACTGACAGCAGCAGACAGCAAACAGCGCTTTGCTGACTACATACTTGATGCAGCACGTAACAGGCTCATTGCAGTGTGTGAGGACCATTCCAAAGGAGCAAAGGAACCAACCAACAGCATAGCTGCAGTAGGTGAGTTAGCAGGATTGAGGTGGCGCTCGTGCATGCTACAAAGGACCTCCGTCTGCTGCAGCTTGATATTATTGAAACATTCTGCAGGTGTTCTGCTGAGGGAAGCGACGCTCAGGGAGCAGGTGGCACGGCAGGCGGAAGACATATGTGTGCAGCATCCTGCTCATGCCTTGGTATGCAGAAGCTTGGCAGCTGCTTATTCAGCGTTAACGCCGCCTCCGTATAGTCTGAGGGTTTGCCAACATCAAAGGAATTGCGTTACAGCCATGCAGTCAATGGATTGTCAAGTTCCTGCTGTTTTGGCTTCATCTGCAGAGCTTGAGGGTGGTGCTGTGAGCCAACTTGCAACTGGCCATGACTTCTTCAGCAGTCCACGACTTAGCAAGGATGGCACTAAACTTGCATGGTGAGGTGGCTTGCCTGTTTGTCATTTGCTCTGTGCTGTGATAAACACATTGGACACTTCTCCTTTAGCAGCAGCACATACCGTTTTCTGTTAGATTTTGTTGCTATGCTACACTATGCCATGCTATGTCAAGTGCTGTGCATGACACCTGGAACTAGCACAGCAGCTGTAATCAAGCAGGAGGCAGCATGGTGCGGGTTCATGCGTCACATGAGTCATGTGTGTGCTCGCTTTCCCCACAGGGTTGCTTGGGATCACCCCAACATGCCTTGGGATGACACGATGCTGTTTGTGGGAGAGCTGGACAGTGCTGGACATGTGGTCGGCCAACCAAAGTAAGTGTTTGGACTGTTTTTAACCTTCAGCAGCTTCATAGTGGTGATGTGCAATGATGGAATAACCTCGCAGACAGCTGTCATGTGCCAAAAGACAGGAACAGACAAACCCTGCCAGTCAGCTTGCCAGATAGCATGATAGGCCACACACAGAACTCAAAACATGCCCAGCGAAGTTATGCAGCCCTTGGTGGATGAGCTTCAGGCCTAATACAGATGTATCGGCGTTCACTGTGATCATTGCGCTGTGGTTGAATGCATCTTGTTGCCATCTGCTGCCAAATCTCTCAGCCAATGTTTGTGTTACTGTAGGCAAGTTGCTGGTGGTGCAGACCAGTCAGTACAGCAGCCGCAGTGGGGCCCTGATGGTGCATTGTATTACGTGGGTGATGCCAGTGGATGGTGGAACCTGTACAGACTTGAGCCAGATGGCAAGGTGCGCTCAATCACTAGCCTGAAACTTGGATGCTATGTACAGAAGAAAACACTTGCTGCGGTTTTGCAATGCAACAGCAGCATTATGTGATACATGGTGCCGACACCATCACGGTGACAGCTGACTTGCTACCTCTGTCTCTGAAGGTTGTTTCTAGGTAGTGCTAGCCAGTGTTTGGGCCGCCAATGACTTGTTTTCTGTTACCGTTTTGTTTTGTTGGCACAGCAAGTAACTCTGCAGGTGGCTGTGTTGCCATGCATGCAGTACCACCCACCCTGCAAGTGTGCACTCAGCACCTAACTCATATGCTTTGATCAACCCTACAGCTTGCAAACTAGCAAGTCGCAGTACGTGCATCATACCTGGTCCGCTGCCCTGGTCTGTCTTCCCTGCAGTCCACTGCACTGTTGCCTATGTCAGCCGAGTTTGGCAATCCTCCGTGGATGTTTGGTGTCCACAGCTATGAGGTGATAGCTGGAGGTGCAGCAGTGATGGCTATATTTGATGACCCCTCTGCAGCAGGTAACTGGCAGAGGCTCTAGGCTACCCATAAGATTGTAGACAGGCATCAGGAAGGGCTCCAACTGACCCGACTCCAAATACACTTTGGTGCAATGACCAGAACAGCGAGGGCTAACAGCAAGTTGTTTGCCTTGAACCCTGCTGGGGCCATGCTGCGGACATATTGCATCGTTTGAATTGCCAAATGTTGCACTGCACTCTGAGGCTCACAACATATGTCAGCAAATTTTGAGCTCACCAGTAAGGGAGTCAACAGATTGAGTCTTGTGTGTACAGGTTCCCAGCTTGGTATTATTGATGTCAAACAGAAGACACTGAAGCGGCTAGACACTGGCTACACATCATTCCGTAAGCTAGCAGTAACAGGAGGTGGTGTACATGACCCAAACGCTGGATTGCTTATTGTCACGACAGCTGGCTCGGCAAGCAAAGCATCAGCAATCGTACAGCTGCAGGTGGGCAACTGTGACTGTCTGGGAGCTGGGTTGCTTTAGCGCTTGTGTAAGAGATGGGGTGTAGGGGTGATGTGCATTTCTATCGGGACAGACTGTTTGGCCACTGGCCAGAATCAACGTGCTCGCATGCAACCAACCCTTCACACGTGCTTAATGTGGCCACCCTCTAAAGCAGCAAGCCTCTCAATTGGATAGTCTATACCACACAGCAACTCAGGTTCAGCTGCCCCTCCCTGTCCGTGCTGCATAAATCTGAGCTACTTGCCCAAGCCAGTGCTTAAACTGGACTTGTGCATCGCAATGAACACCTGATGCCCCAGGTTATGTTGCTGCGCCTCTTGCTCCACAGGTTCCCAACCTTGCTGCCCTCTTGTCCAGCAAACCATCAGACTGGACTGTTATCAAAACATCTAGCGACTTGGACCTCGACCCAGGCTACATCTCTGAACCTCAAAGCATTGAGTTCCCAACAGAGGGTGGCCTCACGGCCTTCATGAACTACTACCCACCTAAGAATAAGGACTATGATTTCCCTCCTGGGGAGCTGCCTGCTTTACTAGTTGAGATTCACGGAGGACCCACATCAAGTGCTTCGACCGTGTTGAACCTGGGCTATCAGTTCTGGACTAGTAGAGGTCAGTAGGTTTAGTGTGTGCAACCACGTAAGCCACATGCAGACAAATAGATCGGCCCATCTGGTGTTTCAGCAAAAAGCTACGTGCTTGCTGTCGTGACAGGCTGCACACAGGGGTCTGTCGGGCTCTTAGCATCCTTTGCAGGTTGGGTGTACACAATGAAAGACGCAGTCTATCGAAGACGCAGGGTCGGATTCTGCCTGGGCGCCAGTCAATTTGCAATCACAGTGCCTGATAACTCATAAGTCGTTTGCTGGCTCGCTGGCTAGTGCCAAAGAAAGCTGTTTAAAACCAGTTTACACAAATAGTTCAACATGCTATGCGTGTCAGCTACCTGTAGATTATGCATGTGGAGGCACACTGTCATGAGAGATGCGCATCACAATCTATGCATGTATCCTTGTGGCCACACCTGAACATCGAAATCAAACAATGCACAGCCCACAGGCAAAGAATGCAGGACCTGGTCCACTGCTGGCTCTGATTGTTGCAATCCATATTGATGACAGTTGTTCTGTCTACACAGGGTATGCAATTGCTGACGTTAACTATGGTGGCAGCACCGGTTTTGGTCGTGAGTACCGCAACAGGCTGAGAGGCAACTGGGGTGTTGTGGATGTGGATGACTGCTGTAACGCTGCGAGGTGAGAGGCTGGCTATCCTGCTTTGCCGCAGCTGGTTTAAAAGCTGCTAACCATTTGGCTCTGCTGAAGAGCCTGTCGGTTTAGGTCCGAGTAAGTCATGGGCAGTAGACTGTTGTTTCTGCAGCAGCACTGCTGGCTCCTCGGTCATAACAGCCCTGGATTCTCAGCACATAAGTGTACTGGTCACCAGTACAGTACGGTACTGTTGTGTTACAAGCCAGTTCAGGTGTGCAAGTAGCATCCTATCCTGGAATGGGGCGCCGGGCCAATGGCCATAGAGCTATGGCTGGTGGGTAGCGCATATATGTCCCATCCTTAATCTGTGTTGGGTACATACCGGCTCTGTTATGCACGCCTTTTCCACGCTTGTTCTGGCTTGTTTGTGGCCATTATGTCTGCTGTGTGCTGCTAGGTACCTTGTTGACAAAGGCCTGGTTGATGGCAAACGGTTGTGCATCACGGGTGGCAGTGCTGGTGGGTTTACCACACTCGCCTGCATGGCCTTCAGGTAAAGCACCTAGACTGCTGACTTGGCAGTGCGTTGCCTACACATTATGCTAGCCCTGATGCACATGATGATGCATACACAGCAAACACCAGCGGCTGTCCTGCTTATGCTTCCGACCTTCTGTCATACCTGTGCAGGACAGAACCACTCGTAAGCAATCTTTGCTGCACGCCTTCATGCTGTCTGTGCATGCTGCAGTCAGCGCCTGCCCGCTCATTAGCAAAGTTAAGCAGCGGGGTGTCAATTTCAAAAGGTTATCCCTGTTGTTGTTTGTTGCTGCTGCTACTGCTGCTGTATGATTGCTGGGTTGCCTTGATCAGGGACGTGTTCACTGCTGGTGCTTCACACTATGGTGTTGCTGATGTGGAGCTCTTGGCAAAGGATACACACAAGTTTGAGAGCAGGTGGGCAGCGAGCGCACATGAGGTTGTCAGGAATGTCTGGTTTTGTATCATTGCAGTATGTGCAGAGAGTGCTCGCTGCGGCTATACCCTAGTGCTTACAACTCAGGTGGAGCTGCTGGCAAACGGGTCACATAAAGTTTCAATCGAGTCTGGTGTTATTACATTTGGTAATGTTTGCTGCTCCTGCTTGTTGCAGGTACATGGACCTGCTGGTGGGGCCGTATCCAGCCATGAAGGATCTGTACGAACAAAGATCACCAATTCATTCAGCAGACAAGATCAACTCGCCAGTAGCTATCTTCCAGGTGCGTGTTAGTGCACGTAGTGCACAGAGATCTGCAGGTCCCTACCTGTCATGCCTTGAGGAAACTCAAGCTTGTTTGAGTAGCCTAAACTGGGGGTTGGTCACCCTTACCAACAAGTACCACTATGTGTTGTTCGAGTCATTACATAGAAGAGCTTCCAAAGCTCATGAAGCCACGCTACAGGCCCAACTTGGGTTGAACCCCTCCAAGTATCATAATCAACCGCAGCGCTCATAGAAGAGTATGTCCTTTGACTCGGCAAGTCAGCCAAGTGTAAAAGATCCTTTGCCCATCTGAAGGCACAGGGTAATTACTGGTGTGCGGGCCCTCTAACCCATTTGAGACACGGCACCACCTCCGTGCGGTCACCAGAAGGTCGTTAAACGACTTCAACAACCAGCTGGCCGGGAACACCCCGCACACAGATAACGTTGAGCCTGAATGCTTAATCGTTATCCCTGTGCCTGAACTGTGCCCATTTAGGGCCTGGTTCCCCTGCTGCTTGTTACACCAAGCCATGTGCATTGCCTGAGCTGTTGCAGCAGGATCCTGGGGCATCATTGTGTTCAGCGTGGCGTACTGAGTTTTCTTAGGCCTGCAGATTGCAAGTCTGACCACATCAAGACTTACATACATTGTGCAAACGGGTTTGGGCTGCAACAATGGCAGTTCCGCTAGCCCTGTACGGCTATGTGACAGCCAAAGAGTGACATGTTACAACAATGCTGTGGAGTTGTTGACACTTATGACACTTATGTGTTGACCAGGGTGATGAAGACGAGATTGTTCCTCCTGAGCAGTCTGAAGTGATGTGGAGAGCACTCAAAGATAAGGGGCTGCCAACAACACTCATGATGTACAAGGTGAGCCAGGCACAGGGCAGCTGCGTCAGCGGTTGCTGGTACAAACAGTAGACGATTGTGTCTAGCCCCAGGGCGTTCGAACCAACCACAAACATATCATGCAGGCTGCAAGCGGACTCGGGTGCCCCGCTGGCCTCCAGACCTCCCCTGTCAAACACTAGTCAGAGTGCAGGGAGGCAAGAGCAGCAGTCTGCATGAGCTGTTGCATGTATGGATACAAAAAGTATCATTTGCAAAAAGTTGGCTTGTTTGCATGTATCAAGATTGCCTATTCGTTATCTAGAGGAGCCTGCCTTTCGCTGTACTGACATGTTTCGTTCTGTTGCATATGTGCAGGGTGAACAGCACGGATTCCGTAAAGCAGAAACAATTCGCTCAGCGCTTGAGGGCGAGCTGTACTTCTATGGCCAGGTCTTAGGGTTTGATTCCGCATACAGCAGTGACCTGCAACCGATGACCATAGACAATCTTGGAGGCACACCAAAAGCAACAGACAAAGATGAACTTTGAGGACGTGTCTAGGACTAGTTGTAGTGCACAAGTGGCTGTTGTGAAATGAAGTCTGCTTGGCCTGGGTGATGGGCGTTTGTTCTGCTGAAATAGGGTGCCACTCAGGCAATTTATACACTCTTCCATCCAATCCGGTATCTTACTGTAAAAGTTACTGAGCCAATGCAACAAGATAGATGCGCTGGCACATCAAAGCCGCAGTGCCATTCATGAATCACTGGTGTTCAGCTGTAAGCGACTGCGCTAGCCCTATGGTTTTGTCAGTACACTACAGTACACTACAGTACACTGTGAAAGCGCATCTGACCTGTTGAGCTGGCGCTAGCTGCAGTGTTGTGCATGGGGGTCGCCACCCGGTTTGAAACACTGTGGTGCGTATGGTACTGTGGTAAAAGGGGCAGTGCAGCTCTGCGTGAAACAGCAGCTCTTACCAGCGCATCTGGCCTGTTGCATGGCTCTGCCCCTTTTACCACAGTACTCTGTAAAAGTGACTGAGCCGTGCAACAGGTGGTGACTGTGGTGCCACAGCTGCACAAATTCCCAAAGTTCACAGCTGCAGACTCATGTTCGCGACATGTCCCGCACATACCTAACCAACCCCGTGCTGCAACCAAGGTCACTTAGCTACTGAATCAGGCCCTGATGCGGCTGGGTGATGCGGCAACATCGTCCTGTGTGCTGCCACCAGGCGGACATCAGCCTGCCGAAGTAGTAACCAGAACGGAACAACCTTGGATACCTATACCCGAATCCTTGCTCGAATTTCGCAAGCGACAGTGCCTCGGCTGCCGCCTGCAGCATGCAACATGCAAACACAAGTTATGCGATGATTTGGACAGCCACAACTGCGTGCTGCATACACCAGCCTTGAGGCCGGATTGCGTCGCGGCCAGCCCACCTCAGTGACCATCATGACGGTCGCCGTGAGTGTTGAGGCTTGCATTGGTTGCGACAGTGACCATTCTAACGCTCCACATCTCATGCACAGCAAGAAAGATACTTTCCATACTCACGGGCAAGAAGCTGATCGCCCCAGGTCGCTTGCCCTTCAGAGCGGTTCGTATGCAAAAACATGTTGACCAGAAGTTGCAATACCTGCTGTGATGTCTCCCTGTGCCCTGCACCATTGCTCTGCCCTCGGCGCCCGGAGGTCATACCTTTTCAAAGTGTGCTGTCCCGGCGCCCTCATAAGTGCCCCACGTACGTAGCTTTAGGGCTAGTATTTGCTTGTGCTTGTCACTTGCTTGCGGAGTAACACAGTTGCCTGGGTGCCCTGAACGCCGCTAGTAGGGCGACCCCTACTGCTGTCGACAGTCAGACCGTGAACATGATGACTGGGGCTCAACCCGCGAAAACTGCTAGTCCATATGATCAGAGTGCTGGAGGGCAGATTACTCGAACAGCTTCTCAACGTCCAGATCGAGCCAGCTCCAATTGATGTCTGCTGTCCTGCAGGCGGGATGTCTCTACTGCTGCAGCAGCTCTGTCCACCAAGCCCGGCCCTATCGTGACTCTCGTACAACAGCAGCTCAAAGATGTAGCAGTCGGTCTGGACCCTAAGTCGCAGTTCCTCATTTCATACGGTGTGGGCTGCGTGTTGGTGCCGCTGCTGGGCGGCTGGCTAGCAATCACGCTCATACACTTTGCTGCCAGGAGATCCAGAGCCTGGTGTGATGCAAACCCAGATGATACTGCTGTCACGGAGTTGTTCGGGATGCTACCACCGGCCTTGGAGTACCCCTCTGTCATAACTGTCATGATTATGGTCGCTGTGAGGTGTGCAATCATTCAATGGCACTGATGCTGGTTACAGCAGCATCTGCCTAGGTAGCAGCTAAGTTGCGGCGTGACTGCTTGTTGGACATTTGTATGCATGGAACACAGCAGCATAAATGGGTTAGCACACCCAGGGCTTCCGTCTATCAGCAGCCTTGAATATGGCAGCCCTGTAGGGTTCACCAATGCCGAGCTAGCTGTGCAAGCAAACCCTGACTAGCATCTGCTATACTACATATGCCAAGTCTCATCTGCACAGCCACCCAGCAGCCATACCCGCGCATGTGGAGCAGTTGGAAATGACCACACTGTCCAGTCCTGTCAGTAGCAAATAATAGCTGGTCAGGCCATGGGTGCATCAGGATGTCACTGCAGGTCGCATCTGCTGTATCATTCAGAACTAATTACTCCTCAGGCTTCGCTCATACTTTCAAAGATGCGGCGCTCTTGCAGCATAGCCTGTGTGTCTAAGATCCTCAGTAGCTATGACTAGCCGTACTGCTGTCTTATGCTGACTGTTCATTGACCAAGACTGTTGCTTTTCCCTTGCAGGGTGCTGCGTAACGCTGCCTGGATGGTTGACACCTATGTGCACAGATTCACTCCCAAGCTGAACAGGGCTGTCGGTAAGTCCCTTGCGGCAGCGGGTGTCACAGCTGGGTGGTGATGCCTTCATATGCCGTACTGGAGTTTGTGTGTTCCTGCCTTGTAACTGTCGACCAGCACGAATCAGGTCCAGGTCTAAGCAAACATACGGCACTTGGCCATACAATCATTGACTTGCAAGTTGGGGTCACCTGCATGCTGATCAGCTGCATGCCAATGAGTTGCATGTCCTCACACCAGACAAGAGTGATGCTCCGTGTTCTGGCCCTGCAGATGCCCTGGTTGAGATCTTCTGTGGGTACCTCGTGCCAATCGACCAAACACTCATCAAGCTGTACAGCATTGTAGGAGTAGTATTCCTGACAGTGGCATTCATTAAAGCAAAAACAGTCGTGCTGGAGTTTTTCCTGGTCAAAGCCCAGCAAGAATCGCTCCAAAGCAGTGGTAGAAAAGGCAGTGTGGGGACTGTGGAAGATTTTGAAAGACTGCTGGTGCCTCTGGATGCGTGAGTGCTGGGGTAGTGTTCAACACCATGCCAAGTTGGCATGAGCAGCTCTTGGAGTCTGTAGAATGTTCAAGCATGTTTACCTTCGCTCAGCTACAGCAGGATGGGTTGCACAGGAGAGGTTGTTCTGCCAAGGGCTGGCTTGCGATGCATTCAATGATGCATAGGGTCTTCATGCAGCAAACAGTGTTTGTGCTTGGCTACAAATCAGAAACCATCCAGCGAGCTGAAGTCCAGCTCCTGGCGTATGTAAACCCTTTGACCCTTGAGCCCTGCTTGATTTTTATCTCAAGAAACAGAACTCTCGTTCTCACCTCAATTCCATCTCACATTAGGCTTCAAAACAATGTTGTTGCTGCCCATCTACATGCCTGCACCGTGGCTAGCATCCCTCACGGGTGCTCTGGTTCGTGCTCATCAGCTGGCAAAGTGCTTGAAGTATACACAGATTGTAAACCTTGCTCTGCCAAACCCTCCCTAGCACCTAGGGAGCACCAGTTTTGTTGCTGCTTGTCTGCAGGCTTGCATCTTGGCTGGCATCCCTGACAGGTGGCTTGATCTGTGCTCAGATCCTGGGTGTGAGCCTGGCCCCCTTGCTGGCTGTTGGAGGTGCCAGTGGAATCATCATTGGTCTGGCTACACAGCAGCTGCTCACAAACGCATTCATGGGATTGAGCTTGGTGAGTCCCTCACCGTACATCAGCACCAGAGCCTGTATGCAGTTGCATGCCGGTGTACCAGTCTCTAGCGTGAGAGTTAAAGAACGCATGGCTTCTTGATGCATCACAAAGCCATGATGCAGGGAGTCAGCCTTCAGCACAGGTCCACCATCCTTCTTTGCTTATCCAACAAACTCCACACTTTGCGGTGGTGGCAAGTATAGTGGCAGTGTCATGTGCTCGCTCCTTGCGTCATAGTGGCTTAGCGGATCGTATGAAAAGAATCAGATGGAGCTCATGCAAGCACTGTGATGCCGCCAGCTTCACACTTGACGGTTTGAAACCGCTCTGCCACACTCACCTTGTGATGGCAACACTCCTGGGACTGTCATGGCCCAACCATTCTGTCCTGTTGTTGCTGTTTCAGTTCTTCACCCGGCCATTTGTAGCTGGTGATAGTGTGACGTGTCAGGGTGGTGGTGTGATGCTCACTGGTGTGGTGGAGCGCGTCACACCAATGAGGACATACATACGCACTGAAGATGACATCATTGTAACAGTGCCTAACAAGGTGCGTCCACGTACACCTGGAGACAGCAGCTAGCTGCGGCAGAGACTGTCACAGTGGCAGTTATAGCAATGGTACACAAGAAGCTTCTGGCAGCTGGGCCAGAGGGGGCATGCACTGCAAGCACTTTGCCCAACAAGGATTGGCTAGTATCTGACATGACTAATCGGGTGATGCAAGGCAAGATCATATTCCATGTTGCACGAGCCTGGCCAACCGTTGGCTGGAGATAACCGGAAACCACAGTTCATACAAAGTCACATGCTGCTGCGTTGCTGTTGATGCCCACTGCCTGCAGACTGTAGCAGACATGGTGGTGTACAACCGTTCGACCTCAATCAAGCGCAGCCGCCTTGCAGCAGCCAACCGGAAGACAGATCCTTTGAAGCTCCGCATCAAGGTCCCGCACACGGCATCTGCAAAGCTGGGTGAGGTGCAAGCTGCTGTGACCTCTGTGCTATCAGCTGCACTCATGAGATCCAGGAGGCCTGAAAGCCCTACTGCTGCTGCTGCTGGCAGCAGCAGGTCCAAGGGTGCCACTGGCTCGATCGAATTAGGACGAAGCAGTAGTGGTGGTTCATGGTCTAGTGTGGATCTGGGTGGTGATGCCCCGCTGGTGCAGCCTGGCAGTATTGAGGTGCAGCTGAGCAAGTTTACTGATGCAGGAATCGAGCTTCTGGTCAAGGTAGGTCCCTCAGCAGGCCATCTGATGGTCAGCACTGCTTGTCAGCGAAGGCAAACTGTAGTCTCAGTTCTGCTGCAGCAACGTGACAAGATTGCCTGAATCTAAGGTGTGCTGTTCCAGCCCATGTGCTCAGCAGGTCCCAAGCGCATCCGGTTACTGCATTACCGGCTTGCCTCATCAATTGATGATTTGATGTTGTTCCTTTTTTGCTGGCTGTTGTGCTGCAGGCAAACCTGAGGGACGAGATTACAAGCCCTGCTGCACAGGACATGCTATTAGACTTGAGCAGCCAAGTCAGAGCAGCTGGAGCAGTGCTAGTCAATTTGTAACAATCTGCGGTTGTTCTTGTCCCCAGCTTCCGGTGCCGTCGATGGCGTGCATAGTGCCTAACATGGCCGCTCAGTCTGGTACCGGTTCGTTGTTGCCGTTGGTGCAGTTTACAAATGCTTTGAAGCCCGAGGGGAACTGAACTTTGTGTGCCTTTAAATTTGCGTCCAGCTCTCTTCCGCGAAGCACGCCGGCGCCGGCGGTCGATCACGATATCGATAGCCCACAACAGAAAGAAAGTCTTCATAATACTTTGTGAACATTGGGAACAAGCATAGATCAAAGGCAGAAGTATGCATGCTGTTGAACAAAGCTGGCTTGCCTGTATGCAGCCCAGAGGGCGCAGCAAGGACAGCTGAGCAGCAGCCTCCACAGACTGCACTCCATGCATTCGATGGATGTCATCTGTCCGGCAAACCAGCGATCGCTTCCGCCCTCTTGGCCACCATTTTACCCGGTCGAGCTCCCACTGGGCCAGGAATACCAGGTGAGTGACTGTACATCCTAGTCTCACACCTGTGCGGTCAAAAGCACACCCGTGGAGCTAATATTGATTGGGTCGCTCGGGCTGAACCGTACGACAAGCAGAGCACCCAGCACTGTCCCTGATTATTCAGATTGGCCGCAGGTGACAAATCCATCAAGATATCCTGGACTCTAGAGCCTCACCGTCTGCGACCAACTGCACACCACTAGTCGGCGTTGTGCTATGGCTCTTTACTAGAACCTGACGGAACCTGCCGGCAGACACTGAGAGATTGCCTTTGCTCCCCACGCGAGCTCGCACAGAAACCCGACGGGCTATCACGTGCACGACTGCCCGACGAGAGGCCGACGGAATCCCTAAGGCCTCGACGCGGGAGGCCCCATCCCACTGACCTCTGACGGGCTCCAACTTGCGACTTGCGGCACTAGGTGCCGCAAAGGAGAATGAAGAGAGTTTCCACAAGCTTGTACGGGTAAGAGGGGGAAGAGGCTGCGGAGCAGGAGCTGTTCGGAGAGACCCCTGGGTGGGGTGGAGAGACCTCTGGGATATTTGCGTTTGTGGACTTGCCCTACAACCCTGTAACCTCCCTCGGGTGTACCTGCGGTGTTTGGTGTGTGCAACTGCGTGCACACTGGTTTGCAGTCTGAATGTAGCGAAGTCACGCTGGATGGTCACTTCAAAGTCGCAGTAGCCCGAGGTAGGTTACAGGGTTGAGGACTCCTCAATGGCATCTCCGCCGGGCGTCAAATCCCAGGGATTGCAGCCATGCAGGCGCGACGCAGGCATAATGCAGGCGCGATGCAGGCATAATGCAGGCGCGATGCAGGCAAAGCGCAGGCACGATGCAGGCATATGCAGGCACGATGCAGGCACGAAGCAGGCATGCGGGCAGTCAGGTTGTACTTGCCATCGCATGCAGAAACTTGCTCAGCGGCTTATCGTACTAGTGGCTTATCGTACTAGTGTTAATGGGATGGATGAGTACATTACATGTGTATTGGGAGCTTGCCGCAGCGATTGATGGGTCTTATCGCGCTGCTGTCGCGACTGCCGCAGAAGCACCGCAGTACATTTCGAAATGCTTTTAACTAGATAACCTAGATAGAAGGACAGCTGGCTGCCCTATCACGCGCGATAGCAGATCATGCAGGCACGATGCAGGCAAAATGCAGGCAATCGTGCCTGCACTCTCTGGGATTCGACCCCTGCGGAAATGCCATGAGAACGAAGGAGGGTGGAATGAAGGGTTGTATGTCACTTGCAAAATCATCGGCATCGCCACAGTAGCGCTACACTAATGCTACGATGTATCACGCATCTTACGCTAAACCTGGGCTTTGCGCAAAGCTATGACCACCTCGTCCGCATCTCGCACATTGGCCCTCAGTCATTGCACCCTTCTCACAAATGCTGCTGGCAAAAGACGCAATATCTGTGTTGGCACCTTTGCTGGCAGAAATGCTAGTCTTCAAGCACAATGTGGAACTCCCCATCAACCGTCGGCAGCATGTTTGCCGTCAAGGGACCAGCTACTCCTCCAGATGCTCCTCAAAGGTCAGACCGGTTCTCCAGCGCTCAGCCGTTTGTGGGCGGCACTGTACAGCTTCTTCACGGCAGCAACCTGCACCTCACCATCTCTGGACTTCACCTCCAAGGGCATATCCGCAACATCTCCCTGCTGCTGGGCAGCCGGGGTAAAGCTGTTTTTGTGCATGAGGCTAGCTGTTGTGTGATGGTATACTGCTTGGGCAGTGACAGTCCCCCGTGCAGCTGGGGAAAAGCTGTTTTTGTACAGTACAAGTACATGTCAGGCCCAGGAGGCTGGCTGTTGTGTGATGGTTTACTGCTTGGGCAGTCCCCCCCCCCCCCCCCCCCCCCCCCCCCCCCCCACCCGAGCCCACTGCGCTCACGTCGTCCCCAAATCTCATCCCTCTCAGTGCAATTGCCCGCCAACCCGCAGCAC
>NSMO01000004.1:104800-164847 GCA_002588565.1 Coelastrella sp. UTEX B 3026
CAGAAAGAGCTCGTGGGTTGTGGTGTAAGTACGTTAGGGGGGTGGGGGTGCGGGGTGTTGAGGTGGGTGTTTGGGGTGGCGCCCCCCCCCCCCCCCCCCCCCGTGCAGCCAGGGTCAAGCTGCAGCTGCCAGTGGTTTTGTACAAGACATGGGGCAAAGCTGTTTTTGTATTTACAAGTCAACCACATGCCACAGACTCATTTTTGAGATCTATCTTCTCACTTGTATCTATTCAGTCTCCCTAGTAATTGACTTTCCTCCTGGTGGCAGGCCTCATACACAAAACAGAATAGGGGCAGTACTGGTACTGGTAGTAAGTAAGGGGTGCTGCTAGCAGTACTAGATTGATATAGGGGGTTCCAACACGCCTAAGTTGGGACTCCTCTATACGTTCCCCCTCGTCGTAACAAAGAACAATGCGGGCGTGATGCTTATGACCAACGGAAGTGTCGAGTCGGCGGTTCGGGACCAACCGAGCTGCCGGCGGCACCTGGCTGCAGGTCGGTAGAACGTACCTCCGAGCGTATCACCCACCACGCATGAACTTCTGCTGATCGCCCATCGAAATGCAAGCATTCCGCACCTGTAGATCATGTGAAGCAAGTGGTATGCGACTGGCGCCATTACAGCGTATCCGACACCAGCGTAGCTATCCGACCCAGCATGACCTACTGCTGATCGCCCGTTGAGATGGAAGCAGTTCCGCACCTGTGAATCAAGCAAGTACTACGCAATTGGCGTAATTGCAGCGTCTCCAACAACAGCTCAGCTATCTGGCCCAGCGGGTGCAGCAGAGTTGAACAGCTTCACTTTCCATACAAAGATACCTGGTTCATGGGCTCTTCTTCGGTCCTAGCGCCTCTGCTCCTGCTTGTGGTGGCTGCTGAGAAGGCTGCGGGAGGCAATGCCACTCAATATAGTATTCTCAGAGAACTCCCAGACGATTGCATTATCACAAGTCAGCAGCTAGACGATTGCATGTCAGAGTACCAGCTCAACAGCAGCAAGTCGAAAATTCCTGGTTATGCAAGGTAGGACCCACTTCGAGAACGACACAGGCAGCCAATGTGGTTCAGCAGTTGCCTGTTGTACCATGGTACAACAAGATCGCCATCAGGACTGCATCGCCCACAATAGCTGACCTGGCTGCAAAGCCCTAAACATATGCATACAAAACGGCTTGCTTGACTACTAGTCATGATGCCGCGGCCCGGCTGAAACAAGGAGCGTTTTCCTGTACATGTAGTTCAGGATTGAACCATGTCGTTTGCGCCATGCTGTTACGCCCGCTGCTGCTGTTGCACTTGCTGTGGCAAAAATCTGGAATCTGTACACTTGCTGTGGGACTTGTATATTTGCTGTGAATTTTGTACCGTGTTCTCACTCTCTCAGCAAAAGAGCAGAGGATATGAAACAATCAAACATTTGAATCGGATGCTGACTGTTTACACCTGCAGGTTTCAATCATACCTGACGGCAGTTGATTGGCATTGCCGTTCGCTCAACCCAGCTGCCTGCCAAGCGGCAAGCCCCCTGTGTTACATGCACAACACATCTGAGCCAACTGCTGCCGGCGCCCAACGTACAAATGCAACAGTCAACTACTGCATGGTGGACCTGCTTGGAGTCTTATACCAGCCTTGCAAAGGATCGAGTAGTGTTACTCGGACAGAGCAGTTCAAGCACTGCGCAGAACAGGCCACTCACAAGCAGTGCGAGCAGCGACCTGGGTGCATCTGGCTGTTTGAGGGATGGTCGTATGTGACAGATGGCTCAATGGGGCTGACCACGATGGCAGCTAACAATGCACGGGGTCGGTGCTGGCCTACTTGGTATATCCCTCTCATCCAAGACAAGATGCAATACGGACTCCAAGGCGACAAGCAGGCATCGCCCGGTGGTGCAGCTTTTTTGGGACAAATGTCTACCAACCAGAAGGCAGACTATGACAACGAGGCAGCAGACTTCTGGCATGAAGTCCAATTAGGCAATGGATTGGTGGGCAGTCCCAAGGCCTTGTGGAATCAACCGCCAGGTGGCTTTGTTGAGGACCTACCTGCAGCGGCGACTGCAGCAGAGGCCTTACTTGATAGCTATCAACCCCTTGTGTGCCGGCACCAAACCACAGCTGCCAGCTTTGCTGGTGGTCTTGCACAGCTTCTGATGAATTCTTCCATCGTCAATTTCTGTGAGCCAGTGTGTGAACAGCTGGGTTGCACGGCAGTGTGCAGGCATCCTACTTGTGTTGCATCCAATGGCTCTATGCAAGCATGCTTCCTGAATAGCACCTTCCCAATGGTCAGACTGTTCGATGGCCGATATGGCAGGTTGTATCCAAATGGGAAAGCCATCACCTCGCATCAGCTTGGCAGGTGGGATGGTGGACCTGTAATCATGGATGATGCATGCCAAACCACCGATGCTGAATTATCAAGCAGTCCATGCAGGGGACTGTTGAATATTCTGGTTTCAAGTACCTCAGTGCAATGGTCAACCGTGCCGATGACTGCTCACTGTGAATCAGTCCTTGGCAACAGCATCAACCCTTCATGTGCTGGCAGTGTATATCTCAATGCATATTTCGCTGAGGTGATGCAGCTGTATGAAACAGAGTTCCTGACTGATAGTAACACAAGCATGTTGTCTGGAGAATGGGTGTGCAACACTGCTAACGCACGCGCACGCATCGCCCTGACAGCTATGTGGATTACATATGCTACTGTGTTGGTGGCAGTGCTTGCTGGTCTCATGATACACTGGTGGTTGCCACCGCAGCACAGATGCAGACTCAGTCTCCTAGGGAGTCGGTGTGCCACTGCGCTCCAGCGGCCGTCCACAGGACAGTCTGTATACGTAGGGACTGCAGCCAAGTTGTGCCTGCAGGTCAATGGTGTCATCAAGACATTGACTGGGCCTGCCCGAGCTGTCGCATATGTTGTTGATGTAGGCCTTGATATTGCGCTTGTGGCGACTCTGTTCTACCACAATACGTCTCTTGGGTACACTTGGGCGCTGTATGTTGCAACCATGCTTGGCCAGAGTGTCGTTGGGCTTGTGCTAGCAGCTCCAACCATTATGACAGCCTTCAAAGAGGACGATTGGAGCTGGGGCCGCAAGGTGCTTGTCTGGGTGTACATTGTGCTTGGTGGTTTGTTACCACTATTGGTTATGGATGCTGGCATGCTGCTGTGGATGCTAGGTGTCAAGTCTTTATGGAAGAAGGACGGCATTGAATTGCACTCCTACACTGCTCTGAGGATGTTGTGCGAAGGGGTCATTGAGGGGGTGCCATCGGCATTTGTTAGCACATCTGTGTTGTCTCAGACCCTAGCAAAGCGCGGAAACTATGCATTCAATGCCACATTCTACATCTTCTGGTTAAGCCTTGTGGTGTCCCTGTACCGGGGTGCTTACGAGATTATAGACTTGGCGGTGCTGACGCATAAGCTTGGTTTCAAGTGCTTTGTCACGACAATCGTGCATGTGTGCCACAACATCTGCAGCGGCGGAAGTGCCACCACTGCTACACATGTGACTGCACAACCCGGGGCAGCAACAGCAGCAGCTGCTGATATTTCCACATTGTCCTCAGTGGCTGGGGGTAATCCTGTTGAGCTTGCACCATGTCATGAGGCATCTTTGTGCAATAGCGCTTCCAACCATGATGTTGCAGGCAGCCTGCCTGTGACAATTGCAATGGTAGATCCAACACGCCAGTTGCAAATGGCAGAAGGTCATGCTAGCAAAAGTCCTGCAAGCCATGCTTTGTGTGACATAGAGTCAGCTCAGGATGTTGGCAAGTCATCTGGTGTGGCCCCGGGTGCAACAATGCTTGCAATTGGAGCATCAGCTGGTGATGCCATCGCAGAATCTACTGCAGTTCAGCCTAGAAGTGCAGCGTGCGCCGGGCCCACATTCCAGCATCCATTGTGGCTGACTCTGTACATATGGTGTTGTGTGATGATCACTGCTGCTGGACTGGTGGTGTTCTTCATGGTGGTCGGTTGCCCCAGCTGGTTGGGCGGGGCAGCAAGGTGCAACATTGAGGATGTTTTCGGGGCGTTTGGGCAAGCAACAGGCATGTTGGATGGAACAACCTGCAATGTCCTCCAGCTTGTTAATGTGGGTGTGTAAGCAAGGGCCTTGCGGCCGGAGCGGGTTAGCTTCCTTCCTTCCTTCTGGGTGTGTAAGACTTCAATGGGATGAACCAGTCACTGTGTGTAGCTGCTGTCATGTTGTGGCACAACAAGCCTTGTGTAGGCTACTGCTATAGAGCATGCGTTGGGTTGTGTAGCTACTCATGTGACCAGGGCCAATCTCTCACTTGCATCTCAACATGCCATGGTTGCGAGCTGCCTGCAAGGACGGTTATGCACGCTTTGGGTTCAAACATGCAGTCACGCCGTTGACAGAGTTTTTTGGCAGCTATTGTAGTGCATAATGCACTTTGTGCTGGGTCCATCCAACATTATGATGTTGTCAAGCTTGTCACCGGGTTGCAGCTGTTGACAACGATTTGCATCTATGAGCGCATGCTTTGGATGTCGCGACATCGGGCTCATCAGTAAGGCAGCTGTACCCCTGCCAGATTGCTGTCATGACGTCTATCCCCAAGTTCTCTTGCTGTACATCGCGGTCTGTTGTTGCCAGATTGAGGTGATGCACATTCTTGTATAGTGTCAGCCTCCCAGCCCTGCCAGGGGTGCCGACAGGTGTCGCAGCCTCTCTGCCAGGGGTGCCGACAGGTGTCGCAGCCTCCCAGCCTCGCTGTTAGGGGCGCAGCCTGGCTGTCAAAGTCGCTGCAAGGTCCGCAGCCTCGCTGTGAAGGGTCGCTGTCAGGGGTGCCGGGAGCTGTCGCAGCCTCCCAGCCTCGCATGAGAAAGATGGCACGCAAGAGAAAGTATGGCCTGTTGCGCTGATGAGTGGTCACCCGGCAGAATCCTCGCTAGCGAGCGCTGGCCCATGGCCCAACTGTTTGCTGACCACAGCCATCACCTCGCGCAATCACCAGGCAATCGTTGCACATACCCTATCAACGGTCATTGTATGCACAGTCAATAGAGCCCTTGGGGACTGCAGGGGGGCAGCAACTAATTGATCCAGCACCCTTCGACGCACCATCGATCGCGTGCGTAGTGCCTACCCTGGCCGCTCAGTCTGGTTTGTCGGTGCCGTTGGTTGATTTGCCAGATGAGTTGAAGACCCGAAGCAAACTGATCTTGTCCGGCCTCCTTCCCCTAAGCACGCAGGCGGCGGCGGTCGATCACGATAGCCCAGAAGGCGCAGCAAGGACAGCTGAGCAGCATCGAAGCTCCACATACTGCACTCCATGCATTCGATGGTAGTTGCATGCACGGCAAAACCAGCGATCGCTTCGGTGCAGCTGGCCACAGGTTCGAACGATCGACCTGTCAGGGTTCACACCGGTCCGTGAGGACTGTACGTCCTAGAGCTACACTTGTGCGGTCAGTAACACACTGGCGGCGCTACCATCGTTTGGGTCCGACTGGGCCGAACTGTACGACAAGCAAAGCTCCCAGCACACAGGCCGTGGTTATAACGGTTGGCCGCAGGTGACACATCCATCAAGCAGATGTGACATGTGCTCTGAACCAAGAACTCTCCCAGATATATACTGCTTCACTCGGCTGTATACATAAGAGCTCTTTCTACCAGCAAGCACCAACGATCCAGGCTTGTCCTCTCGCAGTTGCCAGCTAGATGCTCAATACAAGCACACAACCCGTTGCATGGCTCAGTCACTTTCACAAGCATTCCAAGCCCGGCCTAGGCCTGGTCCGACCAAAATCGGACTTGTGACATCCAGGACTCTGGGTCACAAAATGTGTTGCTGCACTGTGCATCAGTTTTGCCATGGAAGATAAACTCATCTTCGTCTGTCTGATTGGTTCGCCGCTCCGCCCAGTCAGCTAGCCAGAAGCCCAGGCTTCTTGTAGTGAAACAGGTGTTGCTGCAGACAGTGCCTCAGACCGCCAACTCCTCCAACAACTGCCAATGTTGCCACACCGGCACCAAGGTGTTGGCGCAGATTGCACCACTGGCAGCAACAGCTGGTAGACCTACAGGCAGGACACAGTCAGCATGATTATGAGCTTGCAAATAACATCCATCATGTCAATGCGTCTGTTGTAGTCTTCTGCTTACACTGTTCAACATTAGCCCACAGTACAAAACTATCATGTTCAACACATTGATACCCGCTGCAGTACAAATGAAGCAGCACTACCTGGAGCTCAGCTAGTGCAGGTCAAGGTCAAAACAATACAGCCACCAAAAGTGAAACGAGAGGCTGCTCAACCATTGCATGTTACATACCTATGCCAGGGAAAGTACTGTCACCACAGCAGTACAAGCCAGCAACAGGAGTAGTGGGACCTGCAGCAGCAGAGGTGAACAAACATGAGAGCACCAGACAGCCATGTCACACGCCTAAATCCTGGATGCAACTACTGCCACGCTGGCAGGATGCGGGGCACCAGCTGCAGCAGGTAACTTAATTGCGATCTCATACCGCAGTGTCCATTCCTTACAAGGCACAAATGAAAACTCTATGTGAAGAGATTAGTTACTTGGATGCATAGCTGGCTGCAGCGACTGGAGCAAACGCTTGATTGGGCACTGCTGTAGAAGTAAGGCAGAAACATCTGAAGTCTCTGGTCCAAATCGACACTGAGCACTGACCTGGGAACATTGCCTCTCCTGCTTTGATAGCTGGGCCATAGCTTCCTCTGTTGCGCCTCAAATAACGTTCATGAGTCAGCGGGGTGCCCACAAAGCTGACCTGTAGGCAGAACAGTCATGACCATCGGACTTATTCCTGAGGGCGATGTAACAAGTTGAAATCCAAGCCGCTGGTCCTAGCACACTCAGCTGCATCGCGCTTGGCCGAGAGATGAGCACCTAATCGACAGGTCTTTGACGCGTAATCATCACCCTGGCTGTTAACCCAAGCCACAGAACGGTTGCTCAGACCATGCCAGCCTAGGTCACCCAGGTGCAGAATGATATTGGCTTGTGGCCAGGTGCAGCAGTGTGATCAACTGCTGACTGTTTGCACGGCAAGCAACTGATCCCAGCAGTCTTGCATATGTGGCCACACACTCACGCATCAGATAGAGAGCTGATCTACGTGTTCTGCAGCAGCTCAGTCAGCCACGTACCTCTGTTCTGCTGCGTATGTCAGGTATGACCTTCTCCACAGCTTTCCAAAGGACCTGTGAACGCTCCTCCTTCAAGCGGGCATACTCAGGACTGCAGCAACAGACACACAGTTGCCAAACAGCTGTGAAAGCAGCCGCTGGGAAACAGTTATAAAACGCGTATATGATCTGCGGCCAGGCTACAGCCCATGAGTATCCCGCCTAATCAGTTAACCAGTCAACCAGGCACAAAAGTCCCCTACTAATGTGGAGGGCCATAACTCCGCCATTGCCCTTGCTGCAGGGTCCAGGTGGTAGTCAGCCAGGATGGCAAGTCCGCTACGTGCGGTGCTCAGGCAATCCCTGGCAACAAGGTGGTGTGAGTCATACAGCAGCAATACATAGTGATAGCTACCTACTGCAATGTGAGTCCCTTAGCAGGCTCTACAGCAGGCAAGCAATGATGTAAGCTGCATATGCAGAACAGGTAACACAGTACGCCCAGCACCTAGTGTCACTAGATGTAATCTTTTAGCCATACAATCAGGCTTCAGCTGTTGATGAGCTACCAACAAGAGTCACGACGGTAATCAACACATGCAGTTGCCGCAAGGGTGAAGGCAGACAGCTGAATGACACACACTACCCTCACACATGTGATGTACGGCGAAGTCTAGGGCCCCTTTCAACTGATGCTGCAACCCAGTTGAGTGCCCACCTCCTGCGGTCTAAGCCCCTCCACAAGTGATATGGCTCCGTTGCCGGCAAGTAAGCATGTAAGCAGTGTTTGCCTGCTGGGGCCATGTTTGGATCCTTGACAGAGGGTATGGATATCAGCACTACGTTTTGTTCAGCATCAACACCTTTGCTCCAGTCGTTGACAACTATATGATGCAGCTCTAGATCGTCTGGAAGGCCTGCGGGGCAAGTCAGGCAGTGGTGAGCAGCTGTTCAAACGCAATCCAGTTCTGCTTGCTTTGTTCACCATACAATGTGGTGACAATTGGCATGTGACAAATATGCGCTGAAGAGGTGCCAGGTGCTGCCATCCAAGGAAGGCTGCAGGTGCCATGCTGCTGCGCCACAGTGCCCAGTCTTGTCACCGGCAAGACGAGCAAGTACATGGAGCTTGGCACATGTACATGGCCAGGAGCATCACAGGCTCTGGTTTTGCTGATACAATGTGTCAACCAAACTGGCCTGCAAACCCAAGTGCTTGCTGTCAAATTGGCCCAGACTGTGCACAAGTGACGTACCTGTTTTGTCAAACCCAAGGTGCAGATGAATGAAGCTTGGGCAGTTGGGTGTATCCTGTGCCTGCCTGCAGGAACAGCGCCAGGTCAGCACAAATGCAAGTTGCCAATCCACATAACATTGGGGCCTGTTTGCAACACCACATGCAAAGCTGACCACAACAAGCTTATTGAAACAGATCCAATCAAGGACCAGTTGCTTTTGCTCATGTGGTATGGCGGACCCATCATGTGCCAACCAATGCAGTTTTGCTGTTGTGAAGTACAAACCCGTATCATTGCCGTTAACACCACATGTCAGAATCCCGGAGCATTTTGCAACTGCTCACATAGAATCCCGCTCCCCCGGATGCTCTCCCCTTCTCCCACCCCCACCCACCCTGCTTCCAGCAGACTTGCTACAGCGGCAGAGGCCTGAGTACTGTAACTGCTGCCTGCGGCTTGTGCAGCTGGCCAATTGGCCAGGAGCAGTTTGACAGTGTCCCACGCATATGCCTCGCTCACAACAGTCTCAAACCTTGTAGCAAGCTTGCATGCTGAAGCAGGCAGCAGGCAGTTGGCAAACAAGCGCAGCATGTTGATGCTTTGACAGTTTCCTTTCATCAAACGGCTGTACAGCAGCTGTATACCCCACTACCTTACATACACAGCAGGCAGTTTGCAACCGCTTACCTATTGTACTTGCTGACTGCTGCTTGTGCAGCTGGCACATTGGCAGGCAGCAGTTTGACTGTGTCCCAGACAGATGCATTGCTCACGACAGCCTTACGGGCCTTCACTGTGCCTCCTCCCCTCAGGCGTACACCTGTAGCTCTGCCATTGCTGTCTAGCATGATCTGCTCTACATGACTGTTCAGCATAATGCGACCGCCAAACTTTTCTACGCCCCTGCAAACAGCACATAAAGCCACCCTTTCTAAAAGTGTGTCTCCATTTCCCAGGTGCGAATCTTGTATTTTGAGGGGGAGGCAAGGTCACATGTGATAGCTTCACTGCCCTAGGCGGTACTCCGTACAGCAAATCAGACAGACTCAGGCTGCCACTGGCATAGGGCTTGATACGGCTTTGCAGCCGCTTATCACTGTATCAGGGGTTTCACCCTGTGCAGCGTTAACACTGCTCAATTTTTTAGTCTGTGGTACAAAAGCGCCCCTCAGTGAGTGGGATTGACACGTTTGAACCCAGAACCTCTTGGGTGCACGGTGGCGGCGCAGGCACACTCATACCACCAGTGCCACACCCAGTGCATGCTCAACCAGGGACCGGGCGCCACCGATAGAAAGCCCAGCATGCTGTCTAGCCAGTACCATTTCTTGATCAAACAAAGCCCCCCAGGGTGCCCATCACACCACCAAAAGCAGCATGCCTAAATCCAGCTCAGTACCACACTTACAACACACCATGTGTCACTGTTGTCAAGAAGTAAGTTGGCTATTTGACATGACACCAACCCTTCATCTCACCTTATCAGAGCTTCAACCATGGCTTGGCTGCCGCCTACCGGGAAGTCCAGCATGCAGTCTGGCCTGTACCACTCATTGAACATGAATGCCACCTCAGCTGCAATGGTGCCATCAGCTGGTAGGCCTGATAACAGGAAGCTGAGCAGATTCATCCAATTGATAATGAACGGATCTGTTACAGTGCTATCCAGGATCTGCATGGCAAACAGCGTTTTGAGGTCATCCACCAGATGGCTGCTATGTATTGATGTATGAGAGAGGCAAGGTTGCATGTAGATACTTCCTGTGCTAGACGGTATTCTTTACGGCAGATATCATTGATGAGCCTGACTGTGGCTGAGGATATGTCACTGCTGTGCCGTTGGGTACTGTATGATAATGTTCGCATAGCCAGTGTTGCAGGATACACGTCAGGACCAGCTACGTCTTCCAAACCACCTGGGTTGAATATTTGTGCCATGTATTGTGCACAAGGCATGCACCCAGCTGGGCTCACACGCACACACACAAAGGCTTGCGGACTACAACAAAAGGTAGTAGTATTGAGTTGGTTGCAGAAGTCAGGTCCCTGGAGCAAGTCTAGAGCTTACCTTACTGAAAGGTCCTGTGAGTTTCATTGCATCTGTGCCGCCCGACGCTAGCGATGGCAGGTAACGAGCAATGGCTGATAGCAGCACGCCAGGGTCATACCTACATTAGCGATTGAAAGATTAGACACTTACAAGACTAGCGATTGAAAGATTAGACACTTGCAAGACATGCTGTTCACCGATTCAACAGCACACTGGCCTGATGTTGAGAGGTCAGAATCAATCTGTACCGTCACAAAAATACAGCACTTTGCCAAGTTGGTGGCATAGTAGCACTCCAAGTTCATTCCCACGACTGCAGACTCTTGCGCTTGACACACCAGTATACAGATTCTCGTGAACTTTCTCTGTGACAGCATACTACTCTCTCTTCTATGTGTCACTCTTATCGTACCATAAACGCAGTCGACTGTGTCTGCTAGTGATGGCGGGTAGCCACAAACACTCCATGATCGCATTCGTGAAGTCTACATCCAGTTACAGAAGCATTCGCTGCAGGTTTCAAGTGGCTTGCACTGTAGCTGCATGCAGTGCTCAACAACTGAGGGACGAAGCATTGAATGGCGGTTACATGTGCAGGAGAACAACAGCGAGGTCTTGCCCGTTACCTGAAGGCCACAGGTGGCATGAGTGCTGCTGCTTTGGCCAGGGGACGCATGACCTCCTGCAGCCGCTTCCACTCCGCAATTGCATTGGAATTGGGCCCACGAATCTTTGCCAAGACATCTAAGAAGTTGTCATTCCCAATCTACATGGTATAGAAGTACACGGACAGTTGCTGTGGAGATGCTGCGACTGGACTTTTAGAAGAGCTGGCGGCATTGCACAGACCTTGCATTGTCCCATCAGTAAGCATCCAAACTTGATGATCATCTCATGAGAGCATCCAACAGCAGATACATTATGCTGGAGCGACCCTCAAAGAGCACTGTGCTGGCCTGACCAGCATCCGCTTTCCCAAGAAATTCAGCAATGATGTCGACATTGACTGAGGTGTTGCGGACTTTCAAGTTGGCAGCAAAACACGTTTGCAGACGTGCTGCCCCTTGTGCAAGGATACTGACCTGTGTCAGGAACTGTCCCTCAGGTACAATGACATTCCAGGTGTTGTACTGCACACATTCGAGGGGCTCATCAACGGCTTGAAGAACATGAGCTAGAGGGTTGGCCTCTTTGCCACGGCCTGCAGCAGACAAGCAACATTGCTGCATCTTGAGTTGGCAGCTCTAGTACCGGTACATGCTGAGCAGGTCATCAAGGTAGACAAGCCTCGCTTTGGTACTCGGTTTACATGCTGATCAGCTACTCACAGCATAAAGTTACAAGTGGCCTGCTCTACAGCTCCATGCAGGGCTGTTTTGGCAAATCAGTCAACCAGTATTGTGTTTGCGCAGGTGCTGTTAGCGACACCTGAACCGGTTGCTCTGATTGCTGCATGGCCAGCAGCTGATGACGCACCGTTCATGTTGCTGTATAGACTTGGCCCTGACTCAAAATGGTAGCCATCACGAGACCATGTATGAGCTGCACCTCCAGGGATACTGTGAGATTCCAGGACAGTGACCTGCAGGTGACCATTCAGCAGAGCTGCTGTGAAGTGTGCGGTCAAAGCTATCGTGTTGGCAAGTGGCCACAACTTGACGAGCTCAGTGTCGTATCTAATGGTGTCATGAATTGAGAGAAAGACGACACCAGAGCATCAGCAGCTTCTTCGCTACAGTAGCTGGCTGGCTACAGCTGTTGCTGCCTACCTTCACGCCGTATTTGGCAAGCAAAGCGGCACAGCTGAGACCTCCAATACCTGTGAATACATTCAATCCACGGTCATGCCGGTTCCGAGGCACAATGGGCTCATGCCTGGACATCGAACTCTGAGGCCCAGACAGCTGGACTGACCTGAACCGATAACTATCACGTCGGTCTCATGCGAGCGGCTTTCGCCGGTCAGTCTGGTTTTCCCAATATCTATGGTCTCCAGCGTTGCAGCTTGCGTTCGCTGAAGGCCACTGTGAAACTGCCTGCTGCGAGTTGTCCTGCCATTGATAGGACACGATCCCGCTTGGCCTGGTGATCGCAACTTGCAACTCAAACGAGGCCTCAACGCCAACCTGGCATCCATGTCACATACTCGGTTGTGCTGCCAGGAGCGAGTATGCTGCTGCAACATTCTGACTATCGTTGGCAGCACCACCTCAGCCACCTGGTCGTGCACTTTGTCAGAAGCACGCAGACATGCAACAAACAAAAATCCGTGAATCAGATGCACCTTTGCAGGAAAAATGCCAGGGCCTTGGGCAGCTGTGCCATAGACTGGTGGTAAGCCCTGAGGATTCGAAAAGCAAGTTTGACAGCTGCGCAGCTGATGTGCATTGCATACTCCGAAGCTGGACTGAGTGCAAACAGTGCCACTGTTCACAATGAGCTGCAAACAGTATATCAACAGATAGGGCCGTATTGACATCATTAGCAGACATGTGCCTTTCTCCTCCCTGCCAGCCCGCACTTTGCTGCATTCGCTGGCTGCACCAGGAACACGACCATCCACACAGTGCTTCCATTGCAAACTATCAGCGCCGAACCACAGGCAGGTTTGGAAATGCCAGGCACGCCCTTAATACACAACACGTGTGGTGTACTGCCATCGCAGCCCTTGCTTGATGAACACTTTCAAGTGAAGGATATGGCACTGCTAGCCGAGCTCGCAAGCTGGCTGCCAGTCAATGGAGAGGTAGAACAATAAACCATTAGCCTGACCACACACCTGCTCGTAAGGCAAGACAAATAATACAAGGTTTCAGCAGGGTTGACACACAAGTCAACTGCAGCACACAGCACACGTGCAGGCTGGCAACAGCCATGCATACTGCAGGTGCTCTCACAGACCTGACAGAGCATAGTGTTGTTTTCACAGAGACCCTACACAAAAAATGAAGCCCTTGGCAAGCAATAACATACAGATATTTTGTGCAGTGTGAGATCCAGGCTGTTGGTGCTTTGCAGCAAATCATCAGAGTCTATAGTTTTTCTTTGAACGACACTGGCACATACCAGCAGTACACACCAGCGCACCTGAGTCTGCAAACCCACACATGGTACAACAAGCATCAATACTTTGAGTCCACCACTTGTTGCCATAGTTGAAACCGACAGAGTTGAGCGGACTACCAAGGGACCGGATGAAGCTTCCAGCCTATTAGGCATACAGTAAACTCTACACAAGTTTGTAGCCGCTGCAGCAGCCATCATGTATGTTGGCCGCCCATGCGAGCTCTGACAATGCACCTACACTGGTCAAAACGTGCACACAAACAATCACACTGCTCCAGCAGGACAAAGCAGTTTGCTAAAGGCCCAAATGCACATGCACCGACCATGTCAAATGTATTAGGCAAACAGAGGCCACTTCCCAAAGTGAGGAAAGCTTGTACAAGCATGGACAGTAAGCATTAGCATGATAGATGGACATGTCTGCAAAGTGAAATCAAAAAGCTATGAACAAACATATGTCAGTGATGTACGGCCCATGTATCCGGTTATAGCCGAGACATGTTCGCTTGTTGAATGCTTGCCCTGAACAACAAGCCGACCAGTAAACCTTGGCACTAAGTTGCTGATCAAGCACCTGCTGTCCTTGGAGAGTTCGCAGCAGCGGCAGCCCCAGACTCAGCTAAGGCCCTTCTGCAGCCTCAAAACACAAAACACTACATCAATCTCTCAAGAATTGCAAGAAGCAGTAGGGCCATGACATGCACAGAGCAATGATGTGTAGACCTTGAAATGCAATGCCAGATACATGCCACAGTATACATGCCATTACTGTTTGTGCCCCAGGATGCCAAAAACAGCCAAAAATTCACAGCACCCGCTGCAATCCTGGCAGAAATGAATATCAGAGATCGAACCCAGGAATGCTATCAGAACTTGACCATTTCCATACTCTATCACAACCAGTATGATGTGAAGATGATGATACAGATCGTGAGGTACACCTGACTGTGCCTGTTGCAGCACAGCTGTGTACGTAACATGTCCAGATCGTTCAGAACGTTCACGCCCCTTGTGCTTATACTTCATCATTGACACATGCACGGCTCCAGGCTTCTGCTCAGGTCGCACATTCATTCATTGGATAAACTTCGTTCTTGTCTCAGCTGTCAGGGCGAGCACCCAGCTATTGCAGTTGTTTGCCCTGAACAGATCACCTTCAATACCTCTCAGTACCTTCCATACCCACTCTGCATGTTGTACCCGTTGTCTGTTTCACCGCCAGTGTGCTGACCAAACCAACCACTACGTTGATTGCCAGCACCAGCTTCGCCGCCAGGACCATAGCCATAACCGTTTGCAGCCATCCTGAACCCAGCAGGTGGTGCTATCTGAATGCCTACTGCACCTGAAGGCACCAGCATGCCTGCGCCTTGCTGCATCATGTTACCCGCTTGCATCATGCCAGCAGGGCCACCCATCCCAAGACCATCTGGTCTACCAAATGCCATCGATGACATACCAGCTGCTCCAGATACAGCCGGCTTTGCCGCCATTCCCAGCAACACTGACTTCATATGTCCCTCAACATCCACCTCAGCAGGCAGCTGACTCAGCATTCCCGCCACTGCCTTGCTGTGATGGTGAAGTAGCTTGATGTAGGGACGGTACAGGAGTAGCACAAACAATAACGTACATACCAGGGTGATGACCAGCAGGATTACGTGCAGGACCTTGACATTCTCAAACCTGCATGCGAGACAACAGGCGCATGAAGGCCAGGTCGATATGTTCTGTGTGGTATCCCAGCATTGCCATATGCACTGCATTATACAGGTGCTGATGCAAATGCGCCTGCGCTTGCAAACCCTGCGCTGTTGCAATTCCTAGCAGAAAACTCCTGATGTGCATGGTGAGATTGTTCACTTGCTACATGCCAACGGCAAGTGACAGACACTGTGCCTGTTCTGGCCCAGCTGAAGCCAGTTGTGGAACCTTTGTCCATATAGTTATCTTGCTTACTTTGCAATGGTGCCAGCCACAAATAGGTCACAGACCGTTTGCAGTCCATCATACAGATCATTGCCAGCAAGGTTGAAAGCCCACATGTAACTGCAGGGCAGAAACAGGCATGATTAGCAAAGAATTTGGTTCAAGCACAATGATATACGAGTCAGCACAGTACTGCTTAGAAGTGGCTGGGTCGCAGCTTTGACCATGAACCTGGACAGAAGACTGTTGCATGCTGTGGCAGCAGCCGCTAAACTGTGCCTGTGGTTTGTGCCTCACGTTGGGTGATCTATGACTGCCAGGTTGTCAGGGAGCATCGAAAAGGCCGTCATCTGGCTGAGATAGCGGAGTACCTGCGATTAAGAGCACAGCCACACATCAACCATGGCAACCGCCACGGTTTGTAACTGCGAGTTGCTGCAATGCACTGAAGGTTTCAAGCAACCTAGCTTTTAGTGTTGCTGCAGGGTGGGGCAGATAGAAGTACGTAGAAGGCTGGGTATGATAAGCTGCGAGACACAGCTCCCTACCACCCATGGTAAGCTGGTTGCAGGGGCTCACCAACAGACGTGAGCAGCAGAGACACTCACCAGCGTGTCAAGGCCGTTGTGTGTGATGGCATAGTAGCCATCCTGAGGTGAAGTGATGCATGTTGACTGATCACGGCGCAGGCAATCCTTTGTGCGGAACAAGATATCTGCAGATGCGCAGCAAGACTAGGAAGTGGTTGCGGAGTGCAGCAGATGCTTCCAACTGTGGCTTCAGCATTGATTCAAAACCTAAGTTCCTGCACAGCTCGTTGTCATGATAACCTAGTCGATAGGTTGCATGGGTGTGCTGACGTAGCCCGCAGCAGCAGAATACACAGGCATGCCCCTGTAAACTTTGGGGTGAACATAACCAGCAATGTCCTACTTACTTGACACTGCTGGATTAGTAAACGCCCCAGCCGGTGCTACCGGGTCAAATGTGACATTGGCCTGCATGCACAACTCAGCTGGTGAGCCGGATGCATGGTGTCAGGGTACGTCAAGCAGTGCGGTTGAACACAGCAGGAGCCAAAAGTGCAACTCCGTATGTGTTGTTTGGGCAAAACACACTATGTCTGCAGCTAAAGTGGCAAATAGTGACACTTTAAGAATCCCATTGGTCGAACCTACAAATACATCGCCTATAATGTCTACCTGCAATATCATCTTGCCGCCATACAACAGTGTATTGTACTCCTCTTTGAAGTAGTCAAGCTCCTGCTTCAGCTTTGCTCTGTAGTAGGCATTCTCTTCAAATTCCACAGAAAAGGCCAGCATATTGCTCATCAAGCGGGAACGTGCCATGCGATACAGCACTAGCAGCAACACAGCAGACACACACACGCTGGCAGACAGCCGTTGAACCCTATGCTCATGGGAAGTTGTTACTGACACCAACCGGACACAAACAAAGCTCCAGTCTGCGCTGACTGGCAACAAGTACGGTTGACTACTGAGAGCTTAGACTTCTATAGGAATCATGACCTGCATGCCTGCTTTCGGCCTCGCTGCACAGCACACAATCAGAAGGACTGTTTTCAGCAAACAGCCAGCAGCAGCCACGCAGCGTCTTAGTAAGAGTGTGGTGTCCGCTCTCTCACCATGTGCTCCAGTATCCAGTGATGCCAGAGGCCCCTGCAAACCCTGCAAGTTCTTGTAGGACACGCCGAAGATAATCACCACTGCAGCCATCCATAACACCAGTGGCACCTGCACGACACTCAAACAACAAGGCATGTAATTTTGCTGTCCCTACAGGGCCTAGCCATGGGCTACTGCAAATATCTGCATCACCAATGGCATTTCAGAACAGGAACACTGTCAGGAGTAGCAGCCAAGTGAGTGGCAACATGTAGGGCATAGGCCGCCTCACCATGAACGTGAACACAGCTGAGTTGTCTGCAACCAGCTTCTTGCCATTGCGCTTGAACTTGGGGTCCATCCAGCCAAACAGAAGCTTATAGACGGACCGCTTGAAAGCAGCATAGCCAGTCAGTGGGGTTTTGTTTGCTTTGCCAGCAGCCCCTTTGACCTTGGACTTGCCGCTGGATCGACCTGGCTTCTCTTCATCGTTGGCTTTGCTGCTCTTTCCTTTGGCTTTTCTGGAGCTGTATCCAACTCTGGGGCTGCCCGCATCGTCATCATCAGAGGACTCTGCAAGAGGGCAATCCAGACCAGGCTGTCTGCTACATGTTGGGAAGTGTGAACTATCACAAGTCACATGCAGTGCACCACACATCTTCTAGCATATCCAGGGCTGGGCTGAGCGGAGGCTTGACGCTGTGAACCAGTGATTGATATACAGCTGACTTCACATGGTTCGCTGACATTTGTTCCAGCCAGTCGGGTCCCCTACTGAATCATTTAGATCTACAAAACTGCCAGTATGGCTGGTGTTGTCTTGTCACCAGTCCATTGAAAGCGGACGATGAAACTGAGGATGTTGGCACATGCACACTTGGGCATGACACCTACCCTCGACCACAACTCTCACAGACTTTTTCTTGTCTGGGGCAGCAGGTTTGTCCTCATCTGCTCCCTCCACAGCAGCAGCCGTGGCGGCATTGGTGGCCGCAGCTGCATCCACAAGAAGTTCAGCTTCGTCCTCTTCAATGTCATTTTTGTTCTCATCATCGACCTGCAGTGACATACACACGTGGGGTTGAGATCACCAGAAGGTAGAGCGGCACAAAGCAGGAAGTCAAAACAGGATGCTGGCCTTAACGGCTTGGCCTGTGATGAGACCAGATCAGAATCACGTGACTGAGCTTCTTGACACATGCTTTACAAGCTGTGCATAACCAGCATAACCAGCATAAGCATATCCCTCCTTAGTCTTGGCAGCATTTCAACCCACAGCCAGCACACCACCGGCTTGTCATCACATTGCCCTTCACTGCTGAACATGTCGAGAGGCATTTGTCAGACTAGCAGTATGCTGTTGCAGCTGAGTTTGCAATTCTGCAAGCCAGACATCGCTCAAGTGAAGCAACCCAACACTCACCGGTAGCTGCCTCTGTGCCATAAGTCTGACTGTTGCCGACGGAAGTGCCAGAAAGACGCTGAACAAGCGCATATGTGATACATTGCACTGCTGCAACAAGTGGAACTCATAGCCGATGCAGCTGAAAAGCAACACTACCACCTGGTTGGCAGGCAGAGGTAAACAAGCACATGTCATAGTAGATGTAGTGCCGCAGGGTCCATTGTACAGTACAAGTTCCTTATCGGGGGCCTGGAGAGGTCGAAAGCAACATCGTTGGGCTGAGCGCTTGCGCTGCTAGCACCTGGCATAACCGTCAACTCTGCATAAGCAGGTGCTGATGCTGCGTAAGCAGCGTCTGCATTGCGCCCCAGGAGAGAGTATACGGTTCAGTGATCACAGATCTGCTCACTAGCTGTGCACTCTACAGCCCCACTGCACCTCACCTCCACGACAAGCAGGACTATCAAGGTAATTGAAAGGGCCTGTAAATCTGTCCAAGCATACTCCACAAAGGTGTCCAAGCTCCAAGAGTACCTAACAGCAACAGACCATGGTGATAAGTCAACCCAGCTGCAGCCAGCAGTTCAGACCCACGGTTGACTACTTGCACACTACACTTGGCTTCAACAAGCTGCATGTTGCTGCGGTCTGCCACCTTGATGGTTGCAAACTAGCACCAACCGTCTGCCATGTCACGATGTTCTGACGTTGGCAGACATTGGTCGCCTTTGTTTCTTCTCTGGCAGGCACGCGATGTGCAACTCATTCAGACCTACCCTTGAAAGATTGAGTCCGGGCCATTCATGATGATATATTTCAAATTGAAGTAGTTCTGTAGGTTTTTGCCCATCTTAGCCGCATTGAAGTGCACATCCCTTGCAGCAGCTACTAGCACATTGCCCAGTTCCTGCATGCAGGAACAGCGCTTTCAAAAGCACAAACCCCATTGGCTGTCCTCTGGACCCAAACATACATGCCTGCAGTCAGAGGCTCATGCTCACCGCTAGTGACACAGGCTGCATACCGGCAACCCCTGCTCCTGCTTGCCACATGCATTGCTGCACTTACCCACAAACTCCGCTTGAAGGTCAGAATCTCGTTGTGCACAGCAGTGCCATTGTCAAGGAGCAGGTCGTTGAAGAGACGCCGCTCAGGCAGCATGTGATACGTCCAATAGTCCTGCAGATATGACAGACTTTCTGAGTGTGCGCATCCAGCTGCATAAGCCGGACATAAAGCAAAAATTGGGATTGAGTGCTTGACTGAGTTTCATCTGGTCTGATCCTGTGTTGCTTTCAATTGGTTTCATATTTGGTGTGGAGAATACCATACTGACTGGTGAGGTATCCACTGAAACCTCTTTTCTCTCCAAATAATGAGAAAGGCCACTAGCACAAAAAAATTTAGACAGGGTTATGTTGGGGACTCATAGATGCAGCATGATCGGATCACAAAACCCCTTCAAGTGGTATGCGGTGCCCATAAGGCATTCGCAAGATAGAGACCAGAGGCCTGAGCTGCACATTCGACCACAGGTGACATTGGTTTGTTTGTATGCAAACTCCAAGCCTAGGCTTATATCACTACGCACCAGAAGGCGAGGGTCTGAAAATGGGTGAGCACCGCTTGGTCCCAGATACAGCTGTGAGTGGTAGCTTGAAGCGATGTTTATGTTGTCCAGCAGCTTATTCATATGCAGGTCCATGGCAGCACCAACACAAGGCGTCTTATCTGCAGCAGCATTGCGCATTGGAGGTGTTCCGGTGATGGTGAGTCGTGCGTGTACAAGGATTGAGGCACTAGGTCTCAAGTAAACTCACAAGGGGAATGCTCAAGCACAATTACCGTACTTACTTCTGAATTCATCCAACCAGCAGTTTTGCACGAAGTTGCTCCTTAGCACTATGCTCTGGAACCTGTCAAGCCCCTTGGCCATGTTTGCCACATTAACTGCATTCTTGAAGCGCCTGTTGATCTCCAGCGTCAGCACTATAAAGCATGCCACATGTGCCACCAGCACCACCGCCAGCAGTGCAAGGGTATGCCTCCTCCAGCGTGTGGGAGCAGCCTGGGCAGCACCGCTTTGCACGATGCGGTTCAATTTCTTCAGCCGTTTAGCACGCCTGCAAACCGCGGTGCACACCGTGTGGTGGGCAAACCGCTAACAGGGTATCCTATGAAAGCTCAACTGTGATGACCTGGCAGGCTAACATATCGCCAGCAGGAGTGACCCAAGACCCCATGGTGCGTAATTGCTTGGACCAAGATGCATTACTCATACAAGCAGATTAGCTATGCCATCGCCTCCAGCAGCTGAAAGTGAGGCTGCCAGGTCATGCTCAGCCACTAACTCCCGCGGCAGAAAAGCAATCATCAGACCGCTTTACCTAGCATCAACCGCCAAATCCTCATCATGAGCTCCTTCAGCAGCACTGCTAATGCTGCCACCACCAGCCTCGCTTTGACCATCACCAATGCTTGCACTGCCGCCAATGCTTGCTGACTCAGCGATACTGCCAGGGCCAGAAGGTGCTGCAGGACCAGATGCAACAGCAGCAGTAGACCCCCTCATACCACCCTTCCAGTCGTCACGGTACTCATCCCCATAGCCGTCTGAGCCCGACCTGCCATGCGCAATGCGTCTGCTGCCTGCATACTTGGCACCTTGCTTTGTGGAGATGTACACTGCTGCTTCGTCGTCATCTTCTGAATGCTGTTGCTTGTGTCTGCTCTGAGGGTGGTCATGCTCATCTTCACTTTCATGTGGATGACGGCCGGGGCTCTCTGGCAGCGTGCTGGTCTCCCGGACCCAGTCAGAGGTGCGTTTGCTGCAAGCAGTACACCACGTTGTTGGATGCGCATAAGGTTTGCAGTGAGTGGTGCAGAGGGCTTGCCACAGAAGGAGAGAGGCCAATTTGGAATCTGAAAGCAAGGAATTCAATGTGTGGATCAACAGGAAACTCACAATGACTCCACATTGACAGGCCCCTTGCCCAAAGCTTGCCGCCCTTCCAGCTGCACAGGATCTTCGCCTTCCGACTGCTGGCTATTGTGGCTGTCCACGTGCTGCAGACCTGCGCCCTCACTGTGCAAGGCTGCGCCATCAGCCAGGGCCGACTTAGCAGCAGCTGCAGCCTCTGCAGCATCTTTGCCTTCTTTGAGCAGTAACATTGCTGACATGCTGGCACTACTGGGTTCCTGCAGCTGGAGCCTCACTAACATACGGGTCTTGCTTGCCTGATCATAAGACATAGCCTGCAGAGCCACAGCAAATTGGACAGAGCGATGTCAGGCGCTTGCACCACAACAGTCTAAAGACGATGTGGTGGATCCACGCAGAGAGGAGATAGCAGCCGCCGCCTGTGCGCTGCGTGATCCGCACGATGCCTGCAGGCCTCAAATCAAAGCACTTCATCTGCACCAAACAGGTGATGTGAGCATACCTGCATTTCTAGAACCAGTGGCTTTGCATCGCCAAGGTGTTGCACTGTGATTTTCTTGGCCACTCCCATCCGCGACGCAGAAGTGGCCCCAGTGGACTTCATTGCACCCTTCTTTCCTGCAGTGTGGTTCTTGATGCCCATCAATTCCTCGTAAGTAGTGGCAGGCGGCAGACCAATGAGCCTGCAGCGAAAAACCACACCCTAAGTGCTATCTTCACCAACTCATACCGCTTTTACAGGCTGTAACCTGCTGAGCAAAAGAAGATCCCTGCATTGTCAGCCACGCGTTCAGACTCTGCATACTCTGCGTATGCAACTGCCTGGCTGATGTACGTTGGTGCACAAGACCCCGCCATTATATGCTGTAGAGCTGCTGACAGATCGAGGTTCTCTGCGTGGTCTGCCAGTGTTCAAGACTCTACACGTTCTGTGCACAGATGTGCCAGACTCGATGTATGCAGCATCTTCAAGTGCTTACTTGAGGAAGGACTTCTTCAGCAGTTGCTTGGTGCTTACTCCAAGCATCAAGCCAGCAGAATCATCTGCTCGAGCGATGGCCAGATGCTTGTCAAGCTCTATGATGGCAGAGAGTGCATCACTGCGATACAATGACACCTGCAAAGGACATCACGGAGCAGTTTCAAATCTGACAGTACACTGCATTGCAGCTGGGCTCTTTCAGACATGAGGTAGCAACTGCACACGCACACGTGGTTCCAGTGTTGCTGTTCTCATTTAGCATATCATATTCTGTTTACACCTGATTGACTCCTAAGACTCCTAAAAGTGGGGCCCGTTTTACACAAGGTGGCCACCTCTGCGGCATCGCATTTTGCAACAGCAAGCATGTCTGCCACCAATGCGAACCTGCATAACTGGCAAGGCAGCCGCTGCTGCTTCATCTTCCAACAACTGTTCATCAAAGTGCAGCATCTCTGTCACCATGCAGGCTGGCGTGAGCTTGTTGCGCTGCTGCAGCATGTGTATCAAACTGCCGGCACTCCCATCATCGTTATGCCCCTGAGAACAGCAGGCAAGTTTGATTTCAGCCCTGTTGTGCATGATCCATCTTCAAAACCCTGTTCTACTAGTTTCTGTATCCTGGTCTGAAGCTGAAACTCTGGTACTGAAGCCCAATTATCATGCAGTGTGCAGGCTAAAGTTCAGCACTTGAGCCCCAGGAGGCAAGTGATGCAACACTCTGACCAGCAGACAGTTGGCACCAGAGACACCTGCACCTGTCATGCTGTGCCTCCCATCACACAGGTCTGCAAGCCGTTGTCAGGCTAAGACTGAGCCTAGATGCATGCCAGACGCCCCACCTTGTCATCGCCAGCCAGCTGTGCTGCATGTTGTGCGATCAGGTCGGTCTTGACTGGCTGATGAACACCTACTCTCCAGGAAGCAGTGCCTGCATGGCCGCTATCAGCTGCACCTACACTTGTACGTTTGAGTGCCTGAGAAGCCAGCAGCATCAAGAGGGAGCTGTCTTCGCCATGCTTGTGCCTCCAGAGCCCAAAGACGTCTAATATGGCTGCAAGTGGCCTGCCGACAAGGTCTGACGCATTGAATCCAAATAGGGTCTTTGGCACTCCTGCATGCCAGGCAATTGGAATTGTGAACTGAGGATCCCCCCTTGTTGCACATGCACCAAGGGACAGGGCGTACTGTGAGCTGGGCAACCGCCTTGTTTGAACAGGCATCATGACCAGGGCTCACGAGCGTTATGCCACCGACCACAGCTGCAAAGCGGATCACAGAACCCACCTTGATTGACTTGCAGGATGACACCAGCGTGATTGACTTCAAAAAGCAGCCGCTGCTGATCCAGGCCTGCTGACTCACTGGACTTGAACACCTGCGAACATCATGAACCCATGTAACCACAAAGTTCCGCTCAAACCACATCAGCCAGCAGACTGCAGCATGAAACCTGGTCCAGGGGAGCACCACAGCCGGCTGACAGTGCATGAATTAAGCTTTGCCTGTTTACCTGAACAATATGAAGCGAGTGTTTACTGTCAGCAGCCTCCTTAACGGACATCTTCAGGGTGACTGGAACCTTGGTGCCGTTGGCTGCTAACAGGTGAACCACTGCCCCAGAGCGGCAGCTTACTGCTGTTGGCATCCTGTTGGAATCCTACAGAAGCGAGAGAGCAGTGTACTCTTTGGGAGAAATGGAATCGTTTTACCGGTGGTTCCCACAACACCTTTTGATTCTTGCGTAATTGCGAGTGTCCCATGTTGCAAGTTGTCATCCTGGCCAGACATTTCAAGACTCACTGCCAATGTGGAACGGCTGATGACTGGTCACGTAAATCAGGTAAACTGCCACGTACCCTAAACCAGGCTCCATGCATCTGACAGTAAGGGGGCGGTAACAGAGCATTGAGTTCCATCTTCATCAGGTTGGCTGCTGGATAACCCAGCATGGTGGATAACTTGTCAGTGGCATACACCAACCGGCCTTTATAATCCAGAGCCATGGTGGCCTGGCTTTCCACCAACATGCGGGCCTGCAGGAGCATTTAGTTGCAGTTCGAAGTTGCCAGGTTCTTGCAACAAGCTCAAACAACAGACTGCACAGCAGCAGCAAAGCTATGATAATAGTTTGAAACATCCCAAGCATGTTGCCAGCTCAGACACAGACGAAGCCTTTGCTTGAATTCTCTGCATCTTACCTGGACAATGAAGATGCGGCAGTCACTGCCCTTTTCAATAGTGCCGCCTATTGTGATGCTCAGCTCGACATCAACTGCAGGCAGGTATGTGTGCAGCAGCTGCGCCTGGAGGTTGTGTGTCTGCATCTCTGCCAGGTCCCCAGCCTCAGCAATGTACCTACGCAGTGCATGAACGTAGGCAAAGAACTGGCATTTCAAAGTCGTCCTGGTTCATGCCATGTTCACCGGGCGCAAAGGGTAGGACTGTAGTACAGCAGCGAGCTGGCAACGTCAAGTTGAGATACAATTGAGTTACTCATTATGTGCCATGAGAAGAATGTAGCGCCTGGCAACGGCACAACCCAGGCTGGGCAAAGCTTCACACACCAAATCAGCCTGCATGCCATCCGTACCTGGTGACGCTCTCCACATCTGTGCACAGGTTGGCAAAAGACTGGCCTACTAGCTCCAATGGGTCCAGACCAAAGCAGTCAGCCGCACTGGCATCAGCACACAGAATCAACCCGCTTGCTGTTATCCAAAACCTGACAACATCACCACCATCCGCACTTGCTGCTGGGACACGCCGCACGACGCCCATGAACAATGTCTCAGATCCCATGCCAGCAAGTCTTGTAGCACACAGCGATATTGGAAACATCGACCGGTTCTGCAAGCCCAATTATGAACACAGATCAGCATAATTAGACTTTGCGTGTTGCTGAACCTGTTGCATGCTCATTGAAGCACCAAATGATGGGTCCTAGCGCCCCTGCCATCTATTGCATTGCCTGTAGCACCCTGGATTCTCTCGCATATGGCAGTGTCCTGCGGCGTGCTGGACAGGCATAGTGTAAGGCTGCACTGTGCAAACTGCACTTTGCTTTGCTCTGTTGCTCATTTGTTGTTTGTGAAGTGCTCAGCACAAAAGGGGATACCAGCTGACCTTCTGCAAGCCAACCATGAGTCTAGTCTTGTCCAAGATGTGAGGCTGTCTGGTGTCCACATAACGTTGCAGGAACCCATTGTGTTGCGAGCTGATTGGCTGAGGCCTGCAACCAGCAACAGCAGGCCTTGTTGAAGCAGTTGCCAGGTTACTAACAGTCTCATTTGGTCCGTATACCTGACTGAGACATCTTACATGCCTGTTGGGCAACTGGGCAGTAAACATTGGGCAACTGGGCAGTAAACATTGGGGCTTCTGATGGCTGGCAAACAGCCGAGGCAATTCTGAGCATAACTGGCACCTTCCACTGCCGCTCGTTGCATTGAGCATATGCTCCTTGTCATGCGCTGTGTTGCATCTCACCCCTGCACTCACATAAGTACATTGATGTTTTTGCCCTCTAGCTCTCCTTTCTCATAGCCAAACATGGCCACAGCAGCTGCATTCACCATCATGATTGATCCCTGAGCGCTGATGATGATCAGGCCATCAGTCTTCTCATTGACAGTGCCAAATGCTGTTGTGTCCATCTCACTCTGCCCCTTGGTCAGGTTCAGCAGGCTTTCTGTTGTCCCCTGCTTCAGAGCCTCAGTATAGAATTTGCTGGCAGTCCAGGGATCGTTGCGTACATACTCCAAGAAACGGCCATACACTTTTAGCAACTTCCCATTGTTGGGGTAGCGTTCTAGCACCCTGCAAAGCAGTGACATGAAGTCACAGATCGGGGTCAGTGGCACAGACTCTCAGCATAAACCAGCCTCCAACCCAGCATTGTGTAGGGCTTTTGTCGCTGCTGGGTGTGGCCAGGTCATGTGCCTCATTCATGCATGCTGCCAATATGCGTTCGGCCCACCTTCTGTAAGTAGCAGTTGCTCGTGCTTCTGTCTCCTCCATCAGTTTAAGGTTTCGCTGCAGAAAGACACAAAGCACACACAACTTGCCGCAATGCCTGCAGCTGCAACCCCGCAAGCCCATCATCAGACAGCGTATGCACATATCACAACCAGCTAATGTGCTTTCTGTTGATAACCTGGGTACAGCAATGTCTTCTGATGCAGAATACTCTGCACCATGTGGCTGCAACCACACCTGCAGCTCCTTGAAAGCTATCTTGTCGCTGCGTAACAGGCTGTTCCAGAATGATCTCTGTGCCAATAGCGCCAGCTTATGAACTCGTACACATGACCTGCAAAGCAGGTTTGAGGGGGGTGTTGGATGATGTCTACCACTATGCATTGATAGGTAAATGTGAGCTGAAGCCTCGGAACGATTTCTGGAGCCCAGAAGATGCTGCAGTACAACAGAAGCCTGCCGCTTCAGATCTCGGACAACATCCACACCTGTAATTGCGTTGGTACTCTACGTAGCCCATCAAATCCAGACCATCACCCTCTGCAGAAGCAGCGCACACAAGGAGTCAGCCCCCAAACTGCACATTGCATGCTACCTATTGACTGGCAGCTAGCAACCAGATAGTGGGCACCAACACGCAGATCTATGCCTCATGAATCATGAGTCATGATGCTGGTCTCTGAGGCACAAGATCTATCCGAGGAGGAGACTTGCCTCGTTTAAGCTGCTTTGCTAGCTGTTGCGCCACATAGATGCTGAGATTGTCCAGCCATGAGGGGTTGGCCTTTTGGGCAAGCTGCAGCTGAGTGCGTGCACCCTGCCCGTCTTTGCGTACTTCAATCAGGAAGCTGGCATACGACACCAAAAGCGCAGGGTTGTTCGGCATACGAGCCATGCCACTCTGCAGGAACACCATTGGCAGCAGATGCATGTGACCTGCTTGGACACAAATGATGCAGTGGGTTGCAAGCCAACTACCAGGAACTTGCAGCCAAGGGCGGATCCAGCTACTGGGAGTGCATGTCCATTCGAGCAAATATACTTCAATACCACCCACCTTGAGCACAAACTCCCCGTACTCGCAAGCATCAGGGTCAGGTATGCCATCTTCGTCCCACTTACGCATGTCACGACACAGCAGTGAAATCTGCCTGGCATCTTTGTATCTGTAAACACCCTTGAGCTCGCCCAACATAGTCACGATTGACGCCCCTGCTGCTCTGGCTTTCACATCAGCCCCGTTGTAACTTGCCAAAGCAGTCTGTTTGCGCTGCTCAAAGGAAGCAGTGAGCACAGTAGATGTGCGCTTGAGGAAAAGGACACGAGCCCACAGCATGGCAGCACCAACCACAGCTGCAGATAGCACCACATACAGGACTCCCTGCAGCAGCAACAAGGCACAAAGGGTTGTTGTGGCAGCGGGTATGCATGATAATGCATGTTCTGCTGTTGTCAACCTGCTGTACAGCTGTAACAGTCTCGCCGCGGGCCCGCAGGAATTCAGCGTCAGTAGTGAAGCAATGTGGCAGGGCTGACCTGGCAGCTTGCTACCTTGCTGTAGTTCACCAGCATGGCCATTGAATGGACTTACCATGGTCTGCTTTGCGGCGTAATCTGGGTCTGCTGCATGTTTTTCCAGCGTGAACTCCAGGTTGACCAGGCTACAGGTGAGCGCCAGGAGTGCTGTCCACAGTCCTGTCCATGCCAAGTTGGTCCAAAATACGTAATATGGCAGCTGCGCAACACAGAACCCAGGGCTGTGAGCTGTGACTTGAGAGGTGTGGTAGTGCTGTCAAACACACACACGGCAGTGGCTGTCCACAAACGAATAGCATGCAGTGCTCCAGTGACCACACCCAATCAACCACACCTCTTTCTTACCTCCACTATGTGGTAGTAAAATACTCCAAAAACAGCCAGCAGCACCAGCACAACCTGCAGACAGCATTGTGGTGGGTTAGTAAGGTTCTTTGTACACAGCTGGCCAGATGGCAATCTGCACATCGACACATGTGCACAGCGCCGTGCTGTGCAGCAAAGTCTAGCTCTACAAGACTGCCGGCACCTGGATCCGTGTAGCACAGTCGAAGCCTGTCCCGATGATCACAATCATCATCTTCAAAGCAAGTATTTTGAATGACGATGTGGCATCAGAGCTGGCCAACCAGCTGCGGGTCATGGGGTTCAGGTCTGTGTAGCCGATGCTCATCACAAGGGTCATCCCACAAAACACAATACACAAGACCCCAGCACATAGCATGTGTGCCATGTGAGGCATTGCCAGGCAGTCTGCGGAAGGTACATGACAGGCAGCAGGGGTGGTCGTTCAGGCTCGCCACCCACCCTCCCTGGTATCAACGATGTGGCAGCCTGCCACGTGTTATGAACCAGAACTCTGACTGTGCCGCAAGAACAGGCATGCTGCTTCTGCCACGCAAACGGCAAGGACAGGTGTTCTGGTGTTTGATCACCAACCAATGGCTTCAATTTGAGACCTCAACATTGGGCCTGTGCTTACTTGTGTCGGTGAAGTACATGTGATAGACCGGCAGCCCTTGAGCCAAGCTGGTCCATTGGCAGTCGAAGAAAAATATGGCGTAGTCCAGAATGGCTACCCAGAACACTGTGTATATGATTGTGGCGAAGATCTGTAATGCGCCAATCAGCCGTTTCACCCAAACATTGCTGGCGTCATCCCCTTTCAGCACAAGAGCCACCCACACAGCGGCCACGATGCTGGCCAAAATCAAGGCCACCAGGAAGTAGAAGAAGGCTACATAGGAGTCATAGCCTTTCGGCAGCAGTAGCTGCCTAATCAGCAGCCACTGCACAGATTTGAATATCCTGCATTACAGCAGCCATCCAGGTGAGTATTATGTAGGTGTCAGTGGAACTAACAATTGCCGCAAGCGATGCAAGTGCAGATAATTCTGTTCCTTGCAGTTGCCAGCTGCATCTGGCTGTTGTGCCAGGTCAGCTGTAGATCTCACTCACCAAAGGTCTTTCTGGATGGACCACGCCCATGTTGTATTGAAAAGCACTCTGAATATCTGCAGCAATATAAGCAAACCCTCAGCTGGTTGGCAGACCACAGCTGACAGGCAGCCTAGGTATTCAAGACCCAGGAGCTTGCTAAACAGTCAGGCCATATGCGGAGCGACTGCTGCGTTTGTGGGTTTACCTGCAGGAACTCTAGCACCACTTTGAGCACCGCAATCCGCACTGAGGTATCTAAAGTCCTGTTCATGGTTAGGGTGTATATGGTGGCGAACACCTGAGATGCAGAAGTGCTGGTTAGAGATGTGTGTTACTGACTCGGCTTGCTGTTGCTCCTCTGACTGCCAATGCTGTTCTCACGCTGATGCCGACACGCTCTATATTTCAGGCCTAGAATGGCCTGCCTGAGCAGTTTTGCTGAATCTCGTAGCACGGTGTACCAGCTCGGCTGCAGAGCAGTGTTTTGCCTGCTTTGCAGTACAGCAGCAATGGCTTGGCACTGCTGCAGCACCAAACCCCACAACTTCCAGCCGAGAAGTCATCAATGACCATGGCTGAAACGCGAGTGGTCTCTGGAAGCGTACCCCTTCCTGTATGCTCTTGTTGTTCGACTCCACTCCATCAGCATCATCTTCAGCTGGTCTGCGTGTAACAGCACGTTCAGGCCCAGCCGGTAGATACAGACCGATACCGCAAGAATCCATCATAACTAGCTGTTTCATACCCTGATTGCAGAGCGTTCAGGGCCCTGGAATCCGTGTTATCGGAGGCGATGCTGCTCCCGCCAGCAGACGAAAAGCTGCTGGCAGACGATTCTGTGTTGGAGACACTCATGTTGAGGTTTCGCAAGCATCCAGGAACGGGCTACATGTACGTTTTCCTTGGCAATCCTATCTGCGCTATGTCCGATGGTCACACAGAGAGATAGTCAAACGCAACGTTTGGCAGTGAAATACTAGTTCGTCGTTGGAACAACGTCTCAGTCTGGGCCCGAAGACAGCCATGTCTCCCCAGCTGTCAGTCCTGAACCCGGCTCATTTGAAATGCACGGGCATGAGTCGCGCGGTGCATGAGGTCATTGAGCCCAGGCACATTCAGATTCTAGTCGATGTACAAGTGTTCCTTTGAGTGTGGTTGTCGGAACCCGCCAACCGCTGCAGGCATTAGACCATACCGGTATGGGTCTGGATCCGCCCGAAGCTCCGAGAATTATGATTGCACGGCGGTTGTTGTAGGAGCGACAGCGACATGCGCGTTGGCTTATTCCCAGAACACAATTCTATCAAAGCGCAGGACATTCTGGTGCTGCACTTCTTACAATCTTGCAACCAGCGCTCAGCTCTTCAGAAAAGGCTAGCTAGGATGCATCCTGCAGCGCTGCTTACTGTCATGCTGAACGCGACACAAGCATATTATGGTCAGTAGTATTTCATCACGAAACAAGGCAGGGTTCATGCTATGCCAACTTGCACCTTCCGCAACTCCCATTGCTGTTGAGGAGTCGATGGTGCTCTTCAAGGGATCCAGAGCCTGGATGCATGGGCAGATCAGATACAAAATCACTGATATACTGCTGGCAGCAGACATGACCATTTACAGGCTTGGCAAACCAAAAAGCGTCTACCAACTGCAACATGCCACACCCGCAAATTAGCTGTGGAGCAAAGCAGTCACCGGACGCATGTTCAGCATGTGCGCTGTTATCAGACACGTGCATGATACAGCCCCACTGCAAGCTTCAATGCACACCCCAAGCAGGAGCAGCTTCAATACGCGCTGGCGGGTCCAGTGCTGCAGGAACACCCGGTGGGCCACACACTCTGCTGCACCTGCACACACCACACCTCTGACCCTATGCTCCCGCGATGAAGATGCACACTACATTGGACGGCAGTGAGTTCACAGCCCTGACAAGATGGCTGCCCTCTCTAAGTGTGGGGTAACTGCTTGGAATGCAAGGCCCTTGCGGCAGTCACTGCTGTGAGGTGTGACAGGAGTACTGGGGTCTGCTGCTTTGATGGGTGTTGTATGCAGGACAAATCGACACCAAGTTCCTGCAATAGGCACAAGACAGACAGTTTATTTGTCTACTCACATGGCAGCTGCCATGCCATGCGACTACATCACAAGCTCAGAACTTCACTCATGTGTCTGCAGTCACCACGCTTCATTACAGCACTGTGACAAAGTGCTGTGCAGAAGCGCATGCCATGCAGGAACGCACGCCACAGTGTGCCACAGGGTCTTGGCACAGGGGGCTTTGACCACCACACAAATGTGCATGCAAAAGGTACAATTGCATGCTTCAGGCTGCCAACACTTACATGTTCCAAGCTGTCAGTCCATCTTCTGTGAACAACGGCTGCCACTGCCAACGGCTGCCACTGGCAGCTGCTCACAGCGTGTCATAGCAGGACAATGCTCACCTTCAGCTGCCTCAAAGAACATGCACATCCCTCATTGTTTAATGCTGGAGCATTGTGGGCACAGTAGGACTGTAGGAAGAGCTGCCCAGGAACTTCCTAGGCTCTGGCACTGCTGACTGAAATACAGCGTGCGCCAGTGCAGCAGCCATATCAAGTGCCAACAGTGGTTTTCTCGGTTGGTACGGCTGCTGGCCGGCAGGCCAGATCCAAGCGGCAGACTAACAAAAGCGTTTCTGGCTAGCTAGCCATAGCCATGCTACAATCGTAGCCTTGCAAGGCTGGCCTGGACTGTCTTGATTTGAGGACTTAGGCGAGCACGCCAGAATATGTCATATGTCCTTGCCCTCAGGCTGGTACAATTCCATAGCGGTTCGGCTACGGTTTTGCTGCTGCACAGCAGCTTGCAGACTTTTATTGATCGCTGCAAGCGCAGGCATGCTGCAGTACAGTAATGAGTGCAGACTGTGCCAGAAAGTTACAGCCTGCAAGTGTTCGCTTGGAATAACCCGCAAAGAATCGCCTGGTGCTAAAAGAGGCAGCTGTAGCCGAAATCGAATCTTCTCAATGGTCCACGTCGTGCCTCACAGACAAGGGCCGGACCGGACCGGACCGGCCGGTGTGAACCAGATGGTACGCTTCGTATCCCGTATCCTGTGTTTCACAGTAGTGGCCCAGCTGTTGCGTGTCATCGATTTGCAATCAGTATGTCAGGGTGAATGCGGTATATGCGCATGGATGACTGCAGCCTCGCACTGGCAGGCGCGGCGCATCAAAGCTGCGGGTCGCAGCTTGCGGCAGTGCACTGCTGGTGCCAGAAGATGTCGCATCTGAAATATTTTTTACTGAATTTTTCTTACTCTGGGATGGTCATTCGATTTTGCTTTTCCGATCCTGTTGCTGACCGTACAGCCTACTGATCCCATCCCTGACAGCAACATTCGGCGAAGCTTTGTGTGCCTGGCACAGTAGGACGTTTTTTCGAACCGCGGTACTTTGACCCGGGAGTACTTTCCGAACCCAGGCAAAAGCTCCATCCAAAGTCCAGATCAAAGTTTGATTGCCCCTACCAGAACCCTACAAACCTCCCCAAGTGAACAGCGGGGCCCTTGTGAGCACACCGGCAGCAGCAGCACAGTCACCTCCACCATTAGCACCAGCAGCAGTACCTGGTGTCCCTATCATACCCGCTGCAGCAGCAGCAGCAACCATCTGTGCCCACTCTGGCGGCATATCACTGACTTTGACACCAACAGATGCAGCAAAGGCTTCAACAATATCAGAGTAATCCTCTGTGTTGACGCTTTGCTTGCTTTTAGCACCGTCTGCTGCTTCTGACGCAGCTGCTGCTGCAGACTGATTGTCTGCTGCTGCCTGCTGCTGCTGTGGTACTTCTGTTGGACTCTGCACGTCCCCCTCTGCATAAATGTGACAGCAGCGCCACTTGGTGTAAGCGAAGTATGTCATAGAGTTCACAGAAACCCTGGTCATGGTCCAAATTGGAATAGGAGGTACCCATTCCTTGCACCAGCACCTGCCGTTACCAGCAACATTGACGCATGACAACGTTGAAGCACAGCCCCAGACTGTGATGACACAGGGTCAGCTGTAACATACTACAACAACAACTAAAAGACCCACCCACCTTCCATGTCAAAGAGGTCTACTGCTGCTCGCTTAGTCCTGCTCCTGCGGCCAGCAGCAGCACTCACACGCTTGGCAGCAGCAGCTGCTGCTGCTGCTGCTGCTGTGACGGGCTCAACAGCAGCTGCACCATCTTGTTCTCTTTGGCTCCTGCTCCTGCTGCTGCTGCTGCTGCTGCTGCCAGCCTCCTTGCAGTCAGCTGGCTGCTGCTGCTGCTGCTGTCGCGGCTGTGACTGGGCCTGCTGCTGCTGGTGCTGCCTGGGCGTCCAAGGTTTGAGTTCATCTGCAGGTACTGGCTCTCCTGCTGCTGCCAATGTTCTGCCATCCAGTGTTGATGCCAGTGCCAACAGTCTGCCCCCATAGCCTCCACCTACTTGCAACAGGTTGGGCTCTTGGAGTTGACCTGGATTGGATAGCAACAACAGTGAAGTCACTGAATAAACCATAGGACTATCGGCTATGACAGCTGTCTTTTACCTACAGCAATGACAGTATTTACATTTGCACCCAGGACAATATCATCAAAGCTGCAAGGGACCCTCGGCGGACTGCAACAAGACTACTATGCAAACCAATGGCATAAGATGCATTCAATGCACACACACCTGCTTGCAAAGCTGCCCTGTTGAAGGGGTAACTCCTGACACAGTCGTCTCGCCCCACTACTTGCAACACCAGCTCACACACACTGCTGCTGCTGGCAGTGGCAGCAGCAGCAGCATCCAATCCGTCAGCTGGTACATCTCTGACTGTCCATGCCATATCATACACCGGGCCTGCTAACTGCTGTTGTAGCAGGGGCCGCCCCAGCATGCGTATATCTTGCAGCACTGCTTGACCGCCCTTACTGAGGGACAGGACCAGCCAGGGTTGCTGGGGGACGAAGGAGCAGCAGCTGCCCATATCTGTAGGGTGGACCTGCAGCAGGAGCAGGAGCAGCAGTGACAGAGTGTTGTTTCAGTGTCAGTGGTCCTTGTGCTTGGCGTGCGTGGTGTGAAGTGGAGCTACAGGATGCGGCACACTTGGGGTTCTCTGCAGTAAGTTGCTCTGCGATAGGTTTCTCTGCAGTGGTTTGTAGAATAAAGTCATATCATCGCGAAGCACACAGCTGGTGGGAAATGCTGGCACCTGATGAAGCTAATACAGGGTGCTGCACTAACCACATGACCAGGAAAGGTGCAGGACCAGGTTGATAGACACAGGTACCTTGCGTTCAGTCACCAGCAGTCCAGCGCCACTGTGTTCATACTGCCCAGTCTATCATGTATATGTTTGTTTGAATTCCTACCAGAAGCTGCCATTGCTTTTGCAATGACCCTGATATGCCAAAATTGCAACCTTGCGCCCAGCCATCCCCTTTTCGCACCTTGACAGCTGCAATTTCCTGCAAACTTCTTTTGCTGGCATCCCACATCCTCAACATGCCATCAGAACACACTGCTGCCAGCCAATTTGTTGCATCAGCAGCAGCAACACTGAAGATATATGATGGAATATCATCTTCATCTGTATTTGATGCATTTGCTGCTGCAGGGTTCCTTGAGCCATCTTTGGGGCTTGAATCTACCTCTCCCCCACCCTGTTGCTGCTGCTGCTGCTGCTGCTGCTGCTGCTGGGGTACACTGTTCAAAGCTTCTGCTGCAAACCCTACACCTGTCTGAGGATTACTAATAACACCTGATCCCTCTGCAGCAGTTCCCTGACTGTTACTTCGACTGTCATTTTGACTGTTACTTTGACTGCTGAGTTTGAGCTTCCGTAACGTGCTCATAACAGGTAGGGGTGCAGACTGATGTATGATTTTTCCCGTGGTTAGATCCCATAGATACATAGACTCTCCACTAGCTGTCAGCAAAGTGTCGTACTGCACTGACTGTTGTTGTTGCTGCTGCTGCTGCAGCGGCTGGGAGTTGGGGTTAGCCCCTGCTGCTGCTGCTGCTGCTTGTTGTTGGCTGCTGCCATTGCTATGAGATGCTGCAGACCCATCTCCTGCTGCTGCTGACGCTGACGCTGTTGGTTGCTGCTGTGCAGGCAATGGCTGTATCACAACTCTAGGTAAGTTCAGGAACTTGAGGCCGTAGACTTCTCCGGGATGATCTTTGAGAACTGCTAGCTCCACTCCTGCAACAGTAGCATCAACAAACCACTCATTGTCATGTTGGCTGTTCAGCTCTGAACCTTATGACCACTTGGTGTTTAGAAGCAACATAAGACCGCGGTTTAAGGGTGTACGTGACAGACACCTGTTTGTAAGGAACCCTCAACGACATGACAGTCTGTGCAGTGCAGCAGGGTTTGGATGTCTGGCATGTCACTAAAGGAATATCACCACCAGGGCACCCTCTGCTTTGACGTTACCTGAGTATGAGAACTGTCCTTGAGTTCCAACTTGCCACAGTCTGACAGTGTGGTCTGCACTACCTGTTCAGCGGAACAGCAGCGTGATTTGTCAGATCTCACGGTTGCTGTGACCTGGCACAGCCTGGGGTGCTGTTGCAGTGGCAGTGACTGTCATGTGCGCTTTTGCTATGATGACCATGTATGGCTGCAAGTTGAATACTACCTGCAAGACCAGCAGCCTAGATTCCTGGATGGTCAGCTCGTGTCTGGTGATGCCATCATCAGCAGCTGCAAGGACAGTTCTGCTGCTGTTACCTGACGCAAGTATTCTGCCGTCTGGGCTCCACGCCACTCTGAGCACCTCCGCTTGGTGACCACGGCAACAGCTAGTCTGCAAGAGCCAAAACAGCGCTTTCTGGACCTCCTGGCGGTTGAGGCACCGCTGAGGCTCCTGGCATCGTCACCCTTTTGAGCGCGCACCTGCTCCCAGTCATCCGTAGGTCGCGTTCGGCACCAGACGCGAACAGTTTCATCTTCAGATGCTGAAGCTATTATGTTGTGTCCCCATACAGGGTGAAAGGCCAAGCCAAACACTCGCCCGGCATGCCCGTAGGCTTGATGCCGTTGCGTGCTTGATTGCATTGTTTTGCATCGCTTATTGCGTAATGATCATCTGAAGTCCCGCATATTGCCACTCGCGGCCCACTTTCAGTTGAGTTGGTTCCTCGCTCGCGGATGACAGGATCTGCAGCCACGCCGAGGTTCGACAATCCATATCACGCGACTTCCCGGTGATACACACCTGTGATATGCTGCGGTGCGGCTACCTCAAGACATTCTCAGCTTGCTGTTGTACCGCAGAGTACTGCTCGAGTACTGTCAGCCCGGCTGGGCACCAAGCACAACGCGCCAAACCCAAACGTTCTGCACTGCACCACAACATTAGCCGCCCTTGAGGCACCCCGCAAAGAGACAGCACGAGAGGCCCAGCCTGTCAGCAGAACATGAAGGTTGGCGTCTCTGCTGCTAACATCTTGGCTGCTCTGCTGTTCCCCACAACCCTGCCCAGCGCCAGCGCATCAAACTTGCAGAATAGCGTGGTAATAGTTGCGTGGTGTGCTGCAGCTGTGGACCCGGTACCACTTTGTACCAGGTTGACAAGCTCTGAGTAGAAGTGGGCATGATCTGGCAGACCATAGAACACAATGTCCTGCAGGATGTGGCAGCCGGGGAGCACAACTTGAGCTGATCAGAACCGACTCAAAGAGATGATACCTCTCTATCATATCGGGATACATCACGGCAGTGCGCTGCACCCGTTGGATGTTTTGCAACTCTGTGCCAGGCTGCTTTGCATGCATCAGCAGTGCCAGGCACAGATACCAAAGCACTGCACAGATATGGGATTGAGACCATTATACCTGGATGCCCCTGACTCTGTATCTGTGATAGAAGTGCGCCCTTTCCGTGTAGAGCAATATCCGCTTTCGCCGCTGAAAGAAGACTGCCCTGGCACGAGTGACTGCCGAGAAGCTGCAATACTCGCTGAGGACTGTGAAGTCAGCCTCCTCAGACTTGAGGAAGTTCCTAGCGTGAACAAGAATCAGAGTGAACGCAGCAGTACGAAATTGAATGTTGTTGTGAACATGCAACTCAGTTGTATTCCCAAAGCCTGTGCAATAGTGAATAGCTAATAGATTCACCCCAGCTTCAGGTGCAAAGCCCCTGCATTGGTGCCCCTGCATTGGTGCCGACCCCAGAAGTTATGACCCGTACAGCCACAATAGTTGCAGTGCAGTGCAGAGGGAGGCACCAGCCGGAATCAGGATCACAAGCTCGTTTGAGGTATACAAAATCAAGCGGGTGGGTATGAAAGCAACCAGTCCCTCAAACTCCATCTCAACCCCTGGTCAATGTTGCTGAATGCGTAGTAGACATGCTGGATTACCTCTTGCGAGACGCAAACCCGTGTACGGCACACTGCTGACAACATGACATGCCTCACCTGAGCCGTACAAAGTCAAAGTAGCTAGGCACCACCATCATGAGCCCCCCAGCACCCCCCTCTGACAGCCGTGGCCATATCGACGTCTTGAAGAACTCAAATCGTTCATCAGCAGCCGCTGCGGCTGAAGGGGCATTGAAGCGCTCAAACACTTGACGGACCTGGGGGCATCATTGCGGAAAGCAGCATGATAACAGCATGATAACAGCATGGTAATGATGTTAGTGACATCCAGTCAAAGCTCACCACTGGCCGGTAAAGTCGCACAGCTAGCAGCTACAAGCATGCTGGTGAGCACAGACCAGCTTTTGACCTGTTCAGCAGGACTACATAATGGCTACAGCACCTGGTGCACCGCAGCGCCAAATTCTCATCCCAAATATGCGCATCACCAACGTTCCAAAGAGTGAAGCGTCCCTGTGCAATAGTAGTACATCAAACCACAATACTCATGAACCCAGAAACATCCACCCAAGCATACCTGTGGCACGACTTGACTCAGCACGCCTGTAGGTTGTGGCACCAGCTTGAACTTCCCCGCATGACTGCAGCAGAGCTGGTTGAAAGCTGCATTGAGCTGAGGTGATGGGAAGCTGCTGGTCATGATGGTCTGGCGGTACAGCTGACCTTGACTGGCCAGGAGGTGCAGGCGAACACGCATGATGTCCGTGCCATGTTGCTGCTTGGGAAGTTGGTTCAGGGACTCAAGCACTGCAAGGAAGAAGGTGCACATGAGAACCGCAGGTTTAGATGACATAACTGGGCCTTCACTGCCAGATGCTGTTTGACGCAAGCGCTGGTCTAGCAATGTCGTCGCTTGTGAGTCAATCCTCAGAATTCCCATGCAATTAGGCAGTTTCAAACAGGACAGTCACACTCAACATCATGCCTGCTACGTGATAGCGATTAGCCGTAAGTGCTGATCTCCCCCCCCCCCCCCCCCCCCTACTGCATCCTGCCCCTACCTGTAACTACATGTTGCCAGTTTTGCATCAACATCACATCAGCCCTCTCCAACACACATACTTCAACACTCGACAAGAAGTCACACTCCCCGCCCTTGGTGGCGGCAGCAGCACTGCCAGCAGCAGCAGCACCTTTAGGCCCCTTGCCTTTGGACTTATCCCCGGCTGCTGCTGCCGCTGCTGCATCTTCTGCTAGTTTGGTTGCCAGGCCGACGGGCGACGCAATGATGATGTCTGACTGTAGCAGGTCTGCGAACAGCTTGATTTGGCCGCGGGTGATGCGTATGCCCAGCCTGTGGGGGCACAATGACACACCCGGAGTTCGAGCCTGACAGCAGGCCATCACATACTATGATGAAGGCGGTGCAGGATCACAGGATGCATCGAAGGTAAGGTACGTCCTCTGGCCTGGCAGTAGTACTGCCGGGTCAGAGCTCTGCTACGACTACCAAAGTGGCTGACCATAAGGACGTCATCTCCTATCAGTTCATTGGAGCCGGTAACTTATCTTGTGTTTGTGATAGCATGCATAACAGGCAAAGCAAAAACCCTTCCGGACCTTGCAGTTGGCAATAGGAGACTCGACCAACTTGGTCATGTTGAGGCTCCTCGACATAGCAAACCCTGCCAATGATGCGGTAAGGCATTCCAGCAGTGAGGCAGCCCATTATCCCACCTGAAATGATCATCCATGTTCCCTCTAAATAGAGCTCGATGCTCAGCAGGTTTCTGCACACCCTTGGTCTTCTTCTTACCACCAGCCTCTGCATCACCCTGCTGCTGCTGCTGCTGCTCATCCTGCAAGTTGCCTGCAACACACAGCACAACACAACACACAACCGTTATCAAATGGTGGCAGAAACACAAGGCAAACAGGGTAAGGAGTATGTAATCTAATGCAAAATACTCACACAGCTGTGGCACTGCTCAGCACAATGGTTCCTGCTTGTTACTGGCATTGTTACACTCCCTCAATGAACAATTTGATGGGTGTGCAGGTAACAGCCTGCAACCCTGCAGCAGCAGCAGCCTCCAAATACACACAACCCCTTGCATGACAGCGATATCAACAGGCAACGTTGCAGCACATGCCAACCAGCCTACCAAGCCAAGCCACCTACCATTTGGATCCTCATCACCGTCACCAATAAACTGCTCAATAAACTTCTCTTTCCCTTGCACTGAATCTGCACGCGTCTCTTTCTGTGCCAAGGCGACTAAGCGGCGCACTAGCTGATACGCCATGTTGCGCATGGGCAGCAGTATCAGGGCTTTGGCACGGGTGAAACCCTGGTCACGCGGTACAGCTGACACGTCACCTGCAGCAGCAGTGACACCAACAGTCAATGACATGACTGGGGCAAGCAACTGATAGTCCCAGCTGTAGCTGGTGCGCAGCAACTGATTACACCTAGAACCTAGAGTTGAAGCAGTGTCAAAACTCAGTAAAAGGCAATAGGTGGCAGATAATTCTAGCACCGGCGGTAGGGGCAGTAAGGGTTTTGCTTGTACCAACAACAGAACCATTTCAGGGCAACACCGGGGCCCCGGCTTGGATATCTCACCTTCTTCAGCTGCTTTTATTCTGTCATTGTTCTTCTTGATGGCATCTGCTGTCTTAGCGCAATGATTGAGCACATGTAGCAGCACGGCATCAACACTCTCATCAGGCTCAGATGCAGACCACCCGGGACCACCGGGGTAGGGCTTAGCAGCATAAAACACGTCAGCGTAACTGTCACACAGCGTAAATAACGCCTGCTGCTGCCGGCTGGTGAAGTCGCCAACAGGTTTGCTGCTGCTGCTGCTGGCTGCATGGTGGCTGGCTATGCGCTCTGCGTCGGCCTGCAGAGCATGAGGTAAACGAACACCACACATCCGTCAGAATTTCAGTCAATCTGCACACAGCATATCTATACATATTTTGACCTCTCCTGCTTGCTGTTGCCAGGTGCACATACATGTGTGCATCATAAACAACTGGCGCAATGCAGCACAGCGTCTGGACACAGGTGTTACGACCCGACACAACCCCAAACAGTCCCACAGCCGAACACATGCAGACTAAGTGCTGGGCGCTTACTGCCAGCACTGGCGCGCACGGTTCTGCAAAGGATACCTATAGCCATGACGCTGCTCTGCCTTTGAGTGAAGCCATTGCAGATGTACAACTTTGTCTGTTGCTGACCTGGTGCACCTCTTTCCAGCGTGTGATCAGCCTCTCCTTGACACCATAATCTGCTAAGTTGGGACGCATGGCAGGAAACTCAGTCCGGCCAGCTAGATGCCACCTGTCACACAACACAGACAGCAACAGCAAACCCTTACACAGTAAACAATGCAATAACATGGACCCGCGGGTAGCTGCTATCAAGACAGCAGGAGAGTGGGAAGTTAACAGCAGCTGAGTTGCAATCAACGACTATACTTCCGGGTAGTCACAACAAGCACCCAGCATTTCTGGCGCAGGCGCTAATTCATTGTTTCCACAAACCATTAGGACCTTAACCATGATCTGGCTGCTGCTAGCAGTCAACCCTGCTGCACAGGCTGCCAGTGTGCTGGGCGGTTTAGGGTTTAAATGATACCACGGGGTGCATTGGCCCACAAGGGCTAACGTGCAAATCTGCCTACTCACTTAGCTCGTTTCCAGCAGCCCTCTGTTGGATCCTGTGCAGTGGGCAGCTCGTGCCACTGAGGCCTGCCTGATCGCAGAGCAGCTACCTCAGTATCATTCAACTCACGAGACATGAACCAGTCCCAAGTGCTGCTGCTAGCTACTGCTGCTGCTGCTGCTACTGAAGGGTCAGCAGCAGCTGCTGCCACTTGCTTGCTGCCTGTGTCACGTATGCTGGTGGGATCGTCAGCGCCAGCAGCAGCTGCTGCTGGAGGCTGACCGTCTGCATCTTGTTCGCTGTCGTTTTCAGAGCCAGCGTCAGCGTCTGCTGCTGCTTGTACGTTATCATCGCTGTCAGCTGGTACTTCTGAATCCTGCGGCACACACAGAAAGAACAATTCAGGTAACAGAACCTGTAAATACCCTTCAAGGCACATTCTAACGATCCCAGCAGGCAGGGCTTTGTGCAGACAGTATGCTATGGCCTTATGGTCCCAACAAACACCAGATGCAATCATCCTTGCAAGTGTACCACATTCGTTATACATAGGTCTCTAGCAACAGCACAGTTCGTATGTTGATAACCAAAGCTGACTGGTCGAGCTGGAGAAGATCCCACTGCTACTCAATGAAAGTCCTCACAGGAGGTAGCTGGACCCAGCCACCCTGATTCCCCCACCCCACCCCACCCCTACCCCCTCGCCTTCACCCCGGGGCCAATGTGCAGCAGCTCCACGCTAGTGCTGATCCCATGTATGTCGCTCTAAGTGTTCTTATACTCGCTCACCAACTGCTCATCGTCGTCTGATTCACTTTCACTGTCACTGACATCGCTAGCTCCCTCTTGCTGCAGTCGCCGCTGCTTTAGAGCCGCCCCTAACACCCCTCGCTGGCTTGATAACATGCCCACGAGCGCTGAATACGCTTCCCCCGTAGCTGGTGCATCCATATCGTCCTCTTCAGCATCTGTAGCGGCTATGTTCCGATCGAAGTTTGATGGGGTTGGCTGCTTCAGCTGGTGTGTGCCGTTTGCTGCTGCAGCTAAGTGAGATTTGCCATGACCCTTCTTATGGCGCTTTGCTGGGCGCGCGGTACTGTCAGTAGGCGGAGCATTATTGTGTTTGGACTTCTGCTTGAGCAGAAGCGCAAGTTTACTGCTCATTGCGTGCCAAGTGGCCAGAGCAAGCTGCTGTGTGCCAACGACAGCCGAGACTAGGGACGCAATCCGCTTATAGGCAGTACCACGAGTGCTTATAACTGCTTGGTTAGAGCGGACCTGACAGATGTGGCACCGTTGCCGCCCGCGCTGTCACATGGTTCCGGGAGTAACAGTGCGACGGTTTGAGTGGGAATGTGGCTGGCAAACATCGATGCGCCTTCATGGTGACCTAGTTTAGCCTTGCTAAAAGCAGGGGCCTGGTAGATCGGCCTGCTGAGCGCCAACCGTGTCTGTCTTGCCATCTGTACTGTACCGAGCCTTTTCGTCCGGTGTAATCACTCCCAGTCCTTACTAGGCACACTACTACGCGAATGTGTAGCTTCGACCGCTGATGGCCACATGGCAAACGATTCGGACGTATCGGAGGTCGAGCTGTCTGACGATGAAACAACCCAAACACCAGATTTCCAGCGCACTAGCAGACTGCCTAGGCCCTCAGACCACACGGAAGCAAGCCTGGAAAATGTCGAACCGTACAATCAGCAGCTAAAGAGCATCTCGGTCTCTGCACCAGCAAACTCTTGGCAGGTACTGCATCACATACAGCAGCAGATACACGAAAGCCCCGTCAACAACCATGCCTACGCCACCCGTCGCATGGCGATCAAAACCTTTTGGAAGCTTTAAGAGCTGTCCTGCGAAGCGGTAGATGCTTGCAGCGCTGGATAGGCTAGCTTACAGACCCTGGACACCAGCCCAAAGGATCAGCCCTCTCAAGCACCTAGCAGTTGCAGTTCTGGCGTAACACACTCCCAGCACACGTCGCCCTGCTTATCCCGGTTGTTTTAGTCTGTACCCGCAGGACGTGGACCGCGAGCAGTTGTCTCAGACAGTTCTGCGCCTCATCAGCAGCGTTGCACAGATAGCCCCCACAGATGACAAAAGTAGAGATGCAGTGTGGCACCCAACAACCACAATCACAGTCTCACAGAACCTCAATGACCCTTTGGGCTTTGGAACAATCGACGTGGCTAATTTGAGGCTGGTAAGGCCACCAAGCAACATCTACCAGCATTGTGGGCAGCTGCACCACAAGCAGAACCTTGTTTCAGGTTGATTGGAGATTGGCATTGGTGCTTTGGGGCATCTGTGAGATGTCCGCACCAGCTAGCCATGTAAAACTGTAGCGGGACAGTCCTGTGCATGACGTACAAACCGTCAAGTCAGTTCAGCCTTCTGATCTAGCTTCTGGACGACTGGCTGTTCTATTGATTGCGCTGCTGTTCTGGCAGGTTCCTTCAGAAGCTGAGCAGCAGCACACGCAGGCGGCTGGAGCAACAGCAACAGCCAGCGGACATGTAAGTGCTGACTGATGTGGTCAGGATGCCGGCAGCTGGCTTTCAGGTGGATGCTGACAGTGTTGCCGCTTACCAGATTGGACTTTGTGCCTTTTTTGTGGCTATTATGCTGCAGCCTGCCTGGACTTGTCTGTAGTGTGGGGTACTCGTCCAGGCTGTAGTTGTCCGCTTGAGCTGGAAACAGATGGTGACACGCAATGTAAAAGTGATGGTATCTCGCACATTACAGATCCCTGCCAAGTTGCAAGTTGTAGCTTGTGTCTGCGCGCCTTACCACTCAATGCAAAGGGTCTGTGTCTATGGACCATCTACTGATACGTCCTGGTGCATTATTTTGTTTGCAGGGCAAAGGTGCAGTGGGTCGTTTCTTCTCAGAGCTGACCAAGTCAAGCTCAGCTGCTAAACCCAAGCCCACTGCTGCCAAGCAACACCCTGGCAGCAGCAGCAGCAGCACACACCACCGTAGATCCGATTCAGCAGCACTACGGGGCGTCCTTGGCAACCTCCCTGCAAGCAAGTTGTTGCCTGCTGAAGAGGCCTTTGATGCTCAAGCGTATTTGGCGGTGTTTCATCAGGCGTCTACAGCTGCTGAGTTGGCTCAGGGGTTGAGGGCACTAGAACGGGAATTGGGGGAAAGCACGGGGCAACTCAAACAGCTGGTGGGTGTGTTGGGTGTTTCTTTCTACATTACCTGCAAGTAGTTTGGGTGTTATTTCATACAAGGCTGAATGTATCAGGGCTTGCGTTGAGGCCTCTTGTGAGTGTTGCTTGGCACCTTTCATGTAATATGAAATATATGTGAAAATAATATTGTGTTTGGCAACCTTCCTGCAAGCAAGGTGTTGCCTTCTGAAGAGGTATTTCAGGCTCAGGCATATTTGACTGTTTGAATCATGTATTCACAGCTGCTAAGCTGGCACAGCGGCTGCGGGGCTTGGAGTGGGACAGCACAGGGCAACATGTGGTTGGTAGGCTGCTCCCTGTTCAGTCTGCCGCTGTTGTGCCACCTGGTGGCCATGAGATCCTTGAGATTCTTGCACCTCAGTTTGGTTATCCCGATGTGCGCTTAGCGACCTGAACTCACGCTGCTGCTGCTGCTGATGTGAGTGTTACAGGTGAGGCAGAACTCCAGCAGTTGGTTGATGGGCTGCGCCTGTTCAGTTGGCCGCTGTCGTGCCACATGGTGTTGACGGAATCCTTGAGGATAAGAGTTCTTGCCAGTGTAGTCCAGTCAGACTGATGTGTGTTTAGCAACCTGAACTCACGCTGCTGCTGCTGCTGCTGTTGTGAGTGTTGCAGGTGAAGCAAAACTTTGAGCGCTTTATCAGTTGCAAGACCACCATTGATGACATCTACGTCAAGCTTCAGCGCATTGAGAGCACCAGTACAGGCATCAGCACAGAGGTGCTGTACCAGGCCATTCAAGAGGTATGTACACACACGCATATAGGCCCAGCAACCCACTGATGTGATCGTGGAATGGTTGTATCATGCATGTATCACTTGGATACATTTTTTCTGCCAGCGAGCACTAAGAAGCTGACTTTAAGGCATCTATGCGTTATTATTGCGCATTTAATGCTGCCCTGATGTGCTAACTGAGTCAGTTGAACCAACTAGGTAGTTACCTACTAGCAGCTCAGTTGTACAACAGCATGCTTCTCTTGCATACATCTGCTCCAATCCAAAGTGTTCAACAACACTCGTATCAAGTCTTACCACTATTGCTTCCCCCTTCCCCCCAACCACACACCTACCCCACCTTGTTTGTCCAGGTTCAATCTGGTGCTGGCAATGTTTTTGGTCCCATCCTTGAGCGGGCAGGCAAGGCTGAGCGAATACGCAGTGTGCAGCTCCTGCTGAGGAGGTTCCAGGGCCTCTTTGCAGCACCTGACAGAGTCAAAGCACTGGCAGCAGCAAGAAACTTTGAACAGGCAGGTGCTCTGGCTGACACCTAACAGAATTTTTTGTTTCGATAGAGTTGCTTGGTCAGCAATTAGTCTGTCATGCCCGTGTGACAACTTTACGCGGTTTGCCGCATCTTGCGGCGTAAAGTAACTCTGCCGGTAGTTTGCATGGACTATAGGACTAGTATTGCTGGAGTTTCTCAAAGACCTCTGAGAAGTTATCTCGTAGAGCATACAGGTGTGTTGCCCTTCAGTGCTGCTGCTGCTGCCACCACCTTTTGTTGCGTGGCTGCAGGTTACTGCTGAGTTCCGCAAGGCGAACGCCCTCATCCGGCCCGGACCCAAGACTGTCAAAGTATGGACAAGCTTGTACGCTGAGATAGAAAAGGTGAGGGCCAAAGCATTGCTGACATTGCGTTGGACTGCATCAGCATGTCTTACTTCGAAACCACATCATGTGGCGGACTACACTGTGACAATCTGAGCAGTCATGTGGGTGAGGTCACAGATGGATTGTCTCATATTAGACACCACAAATACACAGCTGGAACTTCTGTGACTGTCATTGGGTACTGCTGTATGCAGCGTTTTGACGGAAGCATCCCGCTCATAGCTGACATTCCAGGACCTTTCTCTAGTGATTGATGCTAAAAGTGATGTTAGGTCTAGGGTTTAGGTGATACACTGGCACATAGCAACATGCCCTGCATGAAGCTTGATAACCCTGCTTATAAACTGCTGCACAATATGCTTCAACCACTAACGGAGCATGCTGTTGCTTCCGCTTTTGTGTCCTTCAGCGTGTGACTGAAGTTTACCGCCAACTTGAAGCTGAAGTTCAAGACCCGTCAATACCCGCTGACGTGTCAAGTGATCTGGTGGTGCACATGTTACAGTTGCAAGCTGAGGGACTGACAGCAGCACAAGGGGCTGACCCATTGGCACTGCTGCTGGCAGCACGAGAACAGCAGTTCACAGCAACAATGCAGGTATGTGGGGTGCTGTGTGCTTCTTTAAATTTGTGTGGGCGGTTGGCATATGCTGCTGTGTGGCTGACTTGTCAAGCAGCTTGTCACACATATCTCACGTGGCAAGTTGAAGGCTTGACAGCGGCACAAGGGGCTGACCCGTTGGCGCTGCTGCTGGCAGCACGTGAGCAGCAGCAGTTCACAGCTACAACGCCGTTCAAGTGTGTAATACAATACGCTGCTTTCAAGGCAGTGCGGACCAATCAGTAAGTATGTGGTGAATGGTGTGGTGAAGGATCTGCAGTTTTGCTGTGGCATCTATGCTTTGCTTTGGGCTTTATGAAGGCCTAACAGTGGCTCAGGGTCTGATCCACTGGCACTGCTGCTGGCAGCACGTGAGCGGCAGCAGTTCACAGCCACAATGCAGGTGTGTAGCCCATTCCCTGACTCGATCTTCATTTAGCTACCAATGAGGAGCCAGTTTGATCGGCTATAGACCGGTGTCCGCGTTCTTTACAAGTCTAGTAGCCTTGGTTTTTTCTGGTCGAATTTAGGGGCAGTACATGTACGACATATATTGGCTATGACAGGATATACAACAGACAACCAGCTTATGTGCACTGCGTGTGCTATAACAGCAGCATGTAGGAGCAGTGCTCTGCCAAGGCTTTGAGTTCTTGGCTGCCGTCTCATGCAGGGTGTGGCTGCTGACCATGAACGTGCTGTACAGCGGCTCAAGGCAGACATGGCAGCAGCAGCAGCAGCAGGAGCGGATGACAAACTCCAAGATCCAGCAGCGATAACAGAGTCGCAACTGCTCAAATGGGATGGGTCATTCGATGGCAGCAGTGCTGCTACTGCTGCTGTCATGGATAACCCAGCAGCAGCAGCAGCAGCAGGGTTGGATGCTATTGGTGCTGCTGCTGCTGGCAGCAGTGGTTTGGCAGCAGCGATGGCTGGTAGCAGGCATCTGGTGGAGTTAGCACCACTATCGGGGCTGCAGCCACCACCGCCACGATCGAGGATTGTTCAAAACACACAGTGCACGGCGGGTGAAGTGCTGTATCTCAGGTCAGCAGGGGGTGGGATGCAAGAGATTGCACGGAGAACCAAATAATGCCCTGGCCTTGCAGCAGGGAATGGGGGGGGGGGGGTGTAGCCCGGATAGTAGCAGGGCACATTTGAGCATCAGATGATTGGGAACTTGCAGTTGGTGCTTGCTGCTGCCCGACATGAATCAACATGTTGTTTTCTGTGCAGCCTTGTAAGAGTGCTGCAGTAGCTGAGTGATTTGAGGACCGGCACTGGATAGATTGAGTGACAAAAACATGGCATGCAACACACAGTACACGATACCCGTGTATCTCAACACAGGGAATGCGTGTGTGAAAGACAGCCTGGCTCCATGCACCCTACAATGCTGGACACAGGCATATTATGTGAGGGCCACACACAGGCAAGATGCCTCCACAGAGTGAGTGACTCATGCTGACTGCCAGCTCTGCCAAACTCTTGTTGTGTTACATGTTGTCAGGTATCTTCGCCGTCAGTCTGAAGTGTTACTAGAGTGTCTACCTGGTCTGTGGCAGGCAGCAGGTGCAGGCAGTGCAAACAAACTGCAACTGCCACCAAACCTACCGACAGCAGCAACAAGCAAGTTGCAGGTGCGTCATTAATGGGGTTTGTGAGCAGTAAGGCGGGGCACATGCTGACCACTTTTGGGGGGGGGGGGGATTGACAGGAGGTCAGTAGTACAAAGTTACAATCTCATTTTGTAAGTAAGCTGAGGCACAGTGTCAGATATTGCAGGTTGAACAAGGATGCACATCTCTGTATGTTGTTCTGCATCGTGTTATGGTTTGGTGCATAGCAGCAGCAGTTTAGGACGTTGCAAGAGAAGTTGCAGCAATGACGAACTGTTTGTCAGCAGGGCACAGTCAGTACACTTTGTGCGGGCATACCTAATCCTCAATAGCCACTGCTTGTTGCAGTACATTGGACCATGAGCATACCTGTGATCACTCAGTGAGTGACCAGATCACATTGTCCAATGTTTACAGGCCACTGCTGCTGGTGCTGTCAAGATCCTAGAGCGCCTAGTCAGCACATACGCTGACTCAACGGGCCACTTCATCACAGCGCTGGCAGCCACCGGCCCACTCCGGCAGTCGCTGCTGCTGGCAGCAGAGGAGCTGGCAGCAGCAATCAGTAACTTGGAGTCCCAGAAAGCTCCTGCTGCTGCTGTGGCAGCAGTGGCAGCAGTACTAGGTGGCTGTGTGGCTGCAGGGGTACAGGGTTTGGTTGGCCATTTTGGTTGTGTAGCGGGGTGGCTTGTGAGTAAGGAGAGTTGGCAGTTGAGTGTCACACACAGCGGAGCACAACCAATAACACACATGCCTGAACAACTGCAGGTATGTATCATGGATGACTTTGGATGGGAACATTCAGTTGTCTGGTTCTTGTTGAGAAGCTTGTCCTAGTATGGCTATGATATGGGTATCAACTGGCAGCTCAATGGCACAGACTTCATGCATAGCTAAGCAGCATAGATGCCTGAGCTACTGCCAGTATTGCCTTGAAGGAGGCTTGTCAAACAATGTGGAGATTAGGTCGCATGCAACAGGTGGTGTTATTCGTCAAACAAGCAGAAGCAGGGGTGCACAAAGCTGTGCCATGTGGATGTTGCAAGTGGCTCAACTGCCCACTGACTGAATGCTGTTGGTGCTGCTGCCACTGCTGCTGCCACTGGTGCTGCTGCTGCAGGAAGAGGTGACAGTGGCAATGCAGTACTACCAGCAGCTACTGGCCTGTAGCAGCAGCACTAACAGCAGCACCAGCAGCAGCAGCCCTGGAGCCCCACCAGCAGCAGCAGCAGCAAAGGTCATCACGGCAGAAAGATCAACTAAACCGATGCGAGATGCATACTTTGCATGTTTGGAAGACACAATCAAATGCTGCAGAGCTGCAGCAGATCATCTAAGACCCGCCGGCACTGCTGCCGGTGCTGCCAGCAGCAGCAGCAGCAAGCCTAGCGCATTCGATCCGTTACTAGTAGACTCCGATGACGATCTGGATCTCAATGCCGCTGCTGCTGCCGGATCAGCAGCAGCGGCAGGGGGTGCTGTCTTGCGGCCGGGGCAGCTTTCGGATGATATTCGGTTGTTGCTGCTGGCTAGTAACCTCAGCTTTATGCGGTCGAGATTGGTTGGCAGTTTGACTCAGAGGTTTCTGCTGGTGCTGACTGGTGAAGTTGCTTCTGAGCTGGAGAGATGTTCAAGATATGTTGTCAAGCTTGCGGGCAAACTTGATGCAGCCGTACAGGTTGGCATAATGTGGCTTCTGTGTTCATTTCAGTGTGTGTGAGGGGCAATGTGGGCAGGGGGTTTGAGTCACTTGTGCAGTATAGGTGCTGCTGTACAGCTAAGCCAGTACTGCAGTCAATGTGGGTCTGCAGTACTGGCCCACACAAAATGTGGGCCAGTTCTGCTTGTTTGTGTCTAAGCTAGAGTGAATCAGGCCTCTTTGGCATCTTCAGCACGGTCAGCATTTGTTGAGCAGTGAAATTGGTGCTGCAGACGGACCGGCTGCAGGCAAGTGTCCACCTTGTTGCCAAGCCACCTGGTCTCAGCTGCTGCTGCTGCTGCTGTTGCTCCTAATGCTGCTGCTCCTGCTGCTGCTACTGCCGCTGCTACTGTGTGCTTGTGTGGTGTGTCCCGACTGCAAGCGTCACAGCATTGACCAGCTGACAGCTTGCTGTGATCAAACAGTTATCCTCTTTGTGACCGCTGTCAAAGTGTTGCTGCTGCTGCTGCTGCTGCAGGCCATTCATGCTGTGTATCTTGACCGTAAACGCCGCAGCATTGACCGGCTATTAGCTCGCTACATCAAAGCAGATGGCTCATCTGTTGGTTGCCCTCCTGAACTGCGGGAGGTGTCCACACACGCACAACAGCTGGTGCAACTGGCAGCAGCGGTCATGTCAGAAACATACACATATGCAAGGTACGGGCCACTGCTGCAAACACTTTGTTAGCAGCTAGTGGCTTCTGTTTAACCCATGATTCACGTATCTACGTCAGCTGGTGTAGGTATCTAGTGTGAGCTGCCTTGTCTAGAATATGAAGTGCTGACACTGGTGTCTTGAATCTCCTCAATTTGTTTTGCTGAGCACGTGCGGGTGTGCCGGGACCAAGTTGTACTATCCGGAAAAGGCAGCAGCACTGGCGTTATGAATATACAGATGTGCAAGGGTGAGACCCACTGCCGTGTGATCTAATCATCATGCGTCTGCTTGCATGCTAGAGTTTAAAAGCCTTTACATGTGCTGCGTCGTGCTTTCAATCTGAGCACCTGAATTATCACAGCCGTGTAGAAGACCCCTACGACTTCCTGACACCTCTGCTGCTGCTGCTGCTGCTATTCTCAACATCAGTGCTGTCTTTGATCTGACTTTGTGGGTTCACTGCTGCCGTATTATGTGTACGTAGGCCATCTATGCAGCAGCTGCTTCATGCCGCTCTGGAGCACCTGGGCAGCGCTTTGTCCACAGCCTTTGCAAGCCTACCCACAGCAGCAGCAGCAGCAGGAGGGATGGGCTCACCTGGGCCCAGTGGTACTGGTGGTTGTCCTGTTGAGGCGCTAGGCCAGTATTTCATGGATTTGGTTTATCTGGATGCGACACTGAGCAAAGCAGGTGATGGTGATCGGGAGAGGGGGGAGGGTGATCAGGGGGTGAGGTGTCAAACACTGGCTGGCTGGGTTTGAGACAAAACTGAGTCAGCTCAGTGAAGGCAGAACACGGATACTCGGCCGTACATCCCAACTTCATACACATTGTGATCATACACGTCTGCAGTCCCTCATGGACTTGATTTATCTGGATACGACGGTTAGCAATCAGGCAGGTGATGGATATCAGGTGTCACACTCTGGCTGGCTCTGTGCTCAACGTCCGAGTCTCCTGGGTGAAGGCAGAACACGAATACTCAGCCCTACATAAACTTCTTAAACAAAGTGATCATATACTACTGCAGTATCTCATGGAATTGGATTGTCTGAATGCAAAGCTTAGCAGAATATGTGAGAGGCGTGTGCACTATGTGGATTGATGGACTTTGCCAAGCTACCTGAGGTATTGCAATTCCAATCAACAGATGGACGATAGGGCTTATGTGGAAGGAAGCAGAACAGGCGTCATATAGCAAGAGTCAATGCCGAGGAAACATTCTCAATCATGTGCTTTCGCCAATAGCTCATCTATGGGCCCTTTTGTGGAATATTGTGTGCGTGTGGGACCGCATGTTTTTTGTGCTTATGCTTGCAGACTGACTCTGTCACACCAAAGCCAACCACATGGATTCTCCAGCTGGTCCCTCTGTTCAACCTCTGTCATCACGGCCAGAGGGGCAAACCAGGAGGTTATTTGGTGGTTATCCAATCTTGTTGTATCCCAGCCACCTTGCAAGACACCGGCACAGGACTAGGTTCACATACTGAATGTGTTCTCCCACTTGTCGCAGGTCCACCGTCGCTGTCTGTTGACCTGACAGCAGCATATCAACTGCTAGCTACACGTATGTGTGGCAGCAGCGGCAGCAGTGCTCGAGACCGCTCAGTGGCTGAGACGCCACTGGCCAGGAGTTTACAAGCCATCACTGACCCCCAGGAACTCAGCAGGAAGTAAGTACCTTACTTGTTTATAACATCAAAATGGACCCCTCTTTGTGTGAGAGAAGGAAGTTACAGTGGATACCTCGCCATCTAAAATGGTACTCTCCACACCCAATAGGAACCAATTGAATCCAACAAAGGATCAAGCCAACAAACCAACCAAATGGTACCCCTTTGTAACGTGGACGTTGAAGTGCCTGAATACGCACTGTGGTCAATTCGACCACAGTCATCTGTCCCTTATCTCACAGACATTGACTCTAGGTCTGGTTGTGGTTCAAGCAATAGTTGTGGTTCAAGCAATGAAGAGGCACATGGCACCCAATCTAACAAACATCAAGTGCAAGAGTCATACAATTGAATTCTTTAATGACAACTCTGGATGTGATTTGGGGGTCAAGACTTGTAGATTTGGGGTCCCTGGCCATCCCACTGACTTGCCGGCTGCTTAGTTGCTGTTTGTGTCTTGGACATATGGGGCCATGTTGTTTTGTTCAACCATTGGGGCGTCCTTGAGGAGACTTTCATAACGTGCACTGACAGTGCGGAAACTAGCTAGCGGGCTCACACTGTGTTGTTTGGCCAGCAGCAGCACTGGGTAAGTTTTCCCCGTATCTACCCAGCACATATACACACTTGTTATGTTGTGTTGTTGCTCACCTGACCGTGTGTATGTTTTGTACGCTGTGTTGTTGTGGCATTTGTGTGCTTATTATGAATGCTGCTGAAATACTCTAGACAAGTGCACAGGGCTAGTAGCACTAACACTACAACAACCTAACCAACACCTTGACACATAACCGACACTGTGGACAAGATTAAAAACGCCATTTGCCATTTTTTGGGTTCCTGTTCTGTGCAGACTTCAAGTGACATGTCGAAAGGGCCTACGTGATGTGTTAGAACGATCATCATTCACACTTAGAAGTTTGTTGGCAGCACCAGCAGCAGGAGCCAGCAACAGCAGCAGCAGCAGTGCAGCTGATAGATGAAGAGTGGGCACAAGCATTCATATCTACAGCATTGGCCCGGTGCTGATTCATGCAGCTGTAACAGAGTGTTCTTTGCAACCAGGATGGTTCTTGCTGTGGTGCCTTGTATCCTGAGTCGACTAGCTGCCAAGTTCGGTGTTTCCGTTATCGAGACTCGTCGTTAGAGGTCCAAGACTGAGAAAAATGGACTTTTCAAATTCAAGACAGAAAGTCAGTCACGGGATAATTTGTCGTGAAATATTTTTAGAAAGACTGAGAAAGTCCAAGACTGAGAAATTGGACTTATAACAGAAGTACAAACTTCATATTCACAAAGAATATCGAAATACAAGCATGAATCACAGGTACAAGCATGCATGGACGTTTCAAGTTCAAGACAGAAAACAGTCTTCAAACAGGACTTCGAGCTGAGCAGGTTCTTGCGGGACCGTTCGGAAAATTCGTGCTGACTACTAAAAGGGGGGGGGAGAGCTAGTAGCTCCCCGCCCCCAGTCCAAGCGTCCTATGGGTTGTACCCTGCCAGGGTACAACCCATAGGCCGCTTCAGACGGCCATAACAGAAGTAAGACTTCGCAGTACTTTGTGAACACAGGTGGTGTGTTCCCGGCCTTCTTGGGCCAGGGCATGGTGCTGTCGTTGCGTTTGAGGTAGGAGGCAACATTTTGCAAAGAACACACAATGTAGCAGCAGCAGCAGGGATGATCCTTGGGCCCGGCAAGCACTAGCATGTCATCATTGTAGCCACATGGAGTTTACTTCCAAGCGCTTGAGAGACAGCCACATGCTTCTCAACAGCTTTGAACATGTTACAACGGCTCCTTGCATTCGGAAGATCAAGGTTCATAACCTGCTTTCCACAACTTCACAACAATTCATACAGACCCTGCAAGATGAGCCTATCTCATACTCAGCCATTGATCAATATGAAACAGCGATGCCATAGCAACCCATGCATATTCGTGGACATGACACTAGTCCAGCCACAGGCCCTGGCATGGATGTTGAAACGCCACACAATTAGTAGTAACGTCGGGCCCTGCAAAAAATCATTTAGTAGTAAGGAGGGCCCTCCAGCTTTTGCCTTGTGCATATGCATCAGATCATGAGATGCATATGAGATGCATTCCTTTTGTGCAGCCAAAACAACCATACATCAGACGATGCACACCATTATATCATCCACATCAGCAGCAGCACAAAGATACTGCAGCAACAACCAGGCTTATATACGTCTGCACATTGTCTGCCATTGGTCACCACACACCAAACCCCCATTACACCACACATCATATATCACCAATACCTTTTACCACGTTCAACCACAGGAACTTAGCAACGCTAGCTGTTTACACAGCTTCCCATTTCTAGAACTCATCCAACCAAGAAAAGCAGGCTTGTGTTGGTCGGCAGTTGGGCACCACACATCAACTCCCCATGACACCACACATCATACATCAGCACTCCGTTTAACCACCGTCAGCCATTGAAACTCAGCCATGCTAGGTTTCTACCCAGCTTCCAATCCTTAGAACTCCTCCTCCCCCTTGTCAGCTGCAGCACTGCTCTCCGCCCACTCCCTAGCATTCTGGAACAACTTGATCCAGGGTGCAGGCCCATAAGGATCCAACCCTAAGTCCTTGGGGTAGTATGGTAACTGCCAGGTCAGGAAGCAGCGCTCGGGGTGGGGCATCATGGCTAAGTGGCGGCCGTTGGCCGAGCAGAGGCCGGCGATACCCAGGGGTGAACCGTTGGGGTTGAAGGGGTAGGTCTCTGTGGGGTTGCCGGCAGGGTCCACATACCTACAGCAGAAATGACGATATGACATGTTACAACATACAGTATAACATGTTGGCATTATGCCATGCAACAGCCCAGGGCAGGAGAGGACTGCATGTCTGACAGTAGAGTGTTGAGATGTGTGCCTCAGTCGCGGACCAAAGTTGTCTTCAGCAGTCGGCCACATTGCTGTGGTACAACTGGTGTCAGCTCTCAACAACGATTAGTGGTGCTCCTCACAGGCAACATCTACTGTATAACATACAACACATCAAGAGCCCCACAGCAGAGCTGAGTAAGAGAGCAGCTGACAAAGTGACACACAAGTACCAACACGTTTACTGTGTGCACACAACCCTGCAACAATTCAGCATAAGCTCAAACAAGCAACCATAGCAAGGACATCTGGTCAAAACCAGGTCTACTACAGGCAACACATGCTGTGCTTACCTAATAGGTGCCAAGTTGTGCTGCTGCACAGCTGCTTGTACTGCTGCATCAGGGAACAACACCTGCCCTTCACCATGAGCTGCCCACACACCAATAGTGCTGCCACCCATGCCCTTCAGCCACATTGAGGGGCTGTCTTCAGCAATGTTCACACTGATCCACCGGGACTCAAACCTGGAGACGGCAAATGAAGCAGAATATGTGAGCGGACAGCTGTCATAGAACAGCATACAATGCAGCTTCTGCTGGCTGCAGATTACAAACTGGAGGCCCGATTGTGGATCCAGGTTGATTGAAGCTGCCTGATGAGTCTACAACCTCTCCCCCCCCTCTCGGCAGTTTGGACCCAGCCGGCCTGCACAGCCGAACCTCACCTGCCAGACTTGTTATGTACGAAGCGTGGCTGCTGCAAGTCTTGCAGCTGAGCAGCAACTCCACCGTCCTTGCTAGCTGTAGCTGGCACCCAGCCCAGTAGCGCCATCAGCTGACAACCGTTGCAGATACCCAAACTGAACGTATCTGGCCGGTTGTAGAACTCCTGGAACTGCTTTAGGACGCGATTATTGAACTTGATTGTTCCCGCCCAGCCCTTCGCGGAGTCTAGGACGTCAGCGTAAGAGAAGCCTCCTACGAAGATAATGCCGCGGAACGAGTCGAGCTGTGCGCGACCAGCGATTAGGTCTGACATTGTGATGTCCCAGGGCTCCATGCCAGCTGCATAGACTGCTGCGGCCATCTCACGATCGCCGTTGCTGCCCTCTTCGCGGATAACTGCGACGCGGACCTGCACCGCAAGACAACGAGCGCACATCGGGTAAGCGAAAGAGCACAGCCGCCTCCGGAACCGACAGAGTGCATGTAGCATACCATTCCGATGCCGGAGACAGCAGCCAGCAGGCGGCTTGTGTGTAGAAACGTTCTTTCTACACAACGTTAACCTATGGTTCAACGTAGCGCTGACCATCAATACAAAGCTGGCGATCGGCACAAGCATGCGACCTGTCACAGTTTCAGATAACATTACAGCATTCAAATACACAACGATAATAACTCAGCACCTACCTTATCCGTACTGCTCATCTTGTCAGCAGTTGTAAAGCTGGGAGTAAACGGCAGCACCCACGCCGGTGCAGTCCTGCTCTTCAGTCCCTCCTGCTCCTGATCCACACACTCCTCAGCAGCTTGCAACCGCTCCAGCGCAAAGCTCGTCTCCTCCCACACATCCCTTAGCGCAGCAGTGTTGCCTGAGATAGCAGCCTCCCCACCGACTCTAACATCCACAGTTTGGTCTGGTGTAGCTTTGCCGATAATGCTGCAAGGCACACCAGCCTGGTTGAACAAGCTGCTGACCAGGGCTGCTTTGCCCGGGTGGACTTCGAGCACGAGGCCAAGTTCTTCAGCGAAGAGGGCTGCGAAGGGGGCTAGCTCTGGGGATGCTGCTGATGTGGGGGTGGGGAGGTCCACACTGATGCCGCAGTTGCCTGCATACATGGATGTCACACGTAACGTTACTTATGGTTGGAAGCTGTTGGCATTAGCAGGGTCACTCTTAAGCAAGGCCAGTATATAAAACATATACGGTCGCATCAGATGGCAAATGGGAGGAAAGGGGGTCAACTGCATGCAGTGCATCCCGGGTCAACTGCATGCAGTGCATCCCCTCCGCCCTCTGTTGGCTGAGGACACGCTGCCCACATCACTAGCAGCATAACAACTGGTGTTGTGCTGCTAACGATGTGGGCAGCGTGTCTGCAGCTTATGCCTGCTGGTGTCAGATGTTGGTGGGCTTCATCCTGTGCAAGGTGACAATCCTTTGCATACATGACAATATAGTACATGTATATAGTATGTATATGCAGTGAAGGTATGGTGTTCTACCAATCCACCCACGAACTTTGGCAACACAACCAATCTCAGCCAGTAATCTAAGAATCTCCGCTGTTATACTTTCTCCGCTGTTGTACTTGGATTTGGTGTGTGCAACAGGAAACGAAAGGAGACAACTTGTGATTGGTTTGATAGCACCAGGAGAAGGCAGCAGCAGCAGTTCATGCTGCAGCCAGTTTTCCCCCAAATGCTGCAGCTGTGCTCTCGGCGGGAGTAAGCGCTGCGTCATGCCACGGGATATTGACATGCGAGTGACTCTAGGTGTCCGCCTGTGACAACGCAATATGATGAATCTACGAGTGCATTTGCAGGGTTTCGTGCCCACTGTATGGCACCCTATCAAGCATTACGCAATGCTAGCACCGACCAGTAGCCACAATGTCTCAGCCAACACCTGATCCAAATCCTGCAGCCGGCACGACTCCACCCGTACCTGCAAAAGCCATCTCCAGCAGTGTCGTCACGATACCACCATCACTGATATCGTGACCCGCAGATACCAGCCCCTGGTTGATCAGGCTCTGTACACACTCCCAGGCGGCCTTCAGCTGAGCTGGGGCGACATCAGGACAATCATCACCAATCTGTTGCAGCAGCAGAACAAACACAGGCTGTTAAAAGACGTACATGCATACACTGCCTCGATGATCTGCTGTTGCCGGTTGCCACAAGTGGTGCTTGTGTATACACATGCAGATCGTCAAATGTCCCCTATACTCTTGAATGATATATATGATCAGCGGAAGAAGCAGGATGGAAGAAGACACACATAAACTGGCCCCAACCTGCAAGCCAACAGCGCCGGCTGCGAACCAGCAAGCAATCAGTTGACTCAGGCACCCACCTGATCGAATGCCTGTGCCAGCGCACTGCCTCCCACACGCCTGGCTCCAGGCAGAGATGCCAAATCCACATGCAGCAGCTGACCACCCTCAGCTGCCAACTTCAGATCAGGTGTTACAACCTTGGTGATGTCTGGGCAGCCCACGTATGCTGACACGACTAGGTTGCCGGGTGCCATGACTGTCTCGCCCCCGGCTGCTGCGGCCATTGAGAGGGAGTCCTTGCCGCCATCGCAGGCGCACTCCAGCTCAATCATACAGTCCCTGCAAGTTGTCACACACGACGTTGTGATCAGTCATGAACAAGTGTCATTAGTATCATACGAGTGTGATACAAGGGCACAAGCAGATACATGACAAAAGCGGAATTAAACCTATGTGAATGTGATCGCAGCTGGCCTCAGAGATCTTGGTGGAATAGTTTCGTCATTGAGTGACTCAAGAGTAGCAAATATAATGTCTACATCATCAGCCAGCTGTGAAGTGGTAACCACACATAAGCATTCAACAAAACATAGCAAGGACATCAAATCAACGATACACATCTCAAAATCTGTTCACACACTGTTACTGTACGCATGTAGAGATTATGAAAGAACTTCAGGCCCACCCTTGCCTCAGAGAGAAGATTAGGTGCTATCAGTGGCCGGTGCCAGGAAACCCGGCACCATGCCTCAACTGACACGCATGAATAGTACTGTATTCTCATCATAGGCAAAGAAGTACCAACACACATGAAAGAGGTTTAGTGCTGGTATTAAAGTATATGAGGCCAAATACAGCAAATTGATTTTAGCCAGACAACAACAGCAACGGTACAGTGCTCAGTTGAGTTCAACCCAAAGTTCTCAGCACGGTGTTCTCAGTAGCAGAACTGGCATGTTTGGGTGTCATCATCACAGCACAGCAACAGCAGCCAGCCACACCACCAATCAGGCTTGTGAAGGAGACCGCAGCCTTACATAGAAACACACATTGCCTGCTCTCGTTTAACATAAGAGTCTGTTTCTGCAGCTTCTTGCACATCTTCTCGTACACACAGGCACCAGATTGCAACAATTCACAAGCAAAAAAAAAGAAACAGGACTCTATAGCCATGCAAGCACACCCCTGGTTGAATGCATTGTATGCTTCACTTGTTGCGACAGGTTCAGACGACCAACTTCCACAACAGGACTTGAGACCCACCTCAGTGCGCAGGCTGCCTCATACATAGCAGCTCCTTCACTTTTCATCTTCGCCGCATACATCCAATTCACCGATGCCTTGACATCCGCCAAGCTGGTCGCCTGAGCCCAGCACAAGTTTGTGACAGCCTCACCCATAGCCAAACGAGCCATAGCAGCAGGGTTGAGCAATCCCTTGATTGGCTGCTCGCCGATGGCTGTTGCAAGGCCTGTGTCGTCCTGGTGTGACTGGGCAAAGACTGCTACATCTGAAATGGGGAGTTGTAGGGGACCCACACACTGCTGCTGGACGACGAGACCTGCAAGATTTGGGGTGGGGGCAGCAGCAGCATGTATTGAGTGTTGGTTCAGCTTAATGGGAGTGTGTTGAACACGGGGGGGGGGGGGGGGGGGGGGGGGGGGGGGGGGGGGGGGGGGGGGGGAAGGGGTGGGGCCAACTCTAAGAGAAAGGGGTTTTTTGTGGGGAGGGGGAACAAAGACCAG